>JAQFZM010000244.1:0-42189 GCA_034695785.1 Galumna obvia
CTACCCGGATAGTAGTACACCCCCTCTAACAAACTCACTTAGACGGACAGTGTCCCACTATCTGCGACTTTAAGGTATAATGAACACGAATTAACTTTTAAAAACTAAATACGAATTCGTAAATAAATTAATATTAAAACTCAATTTTTATTCAATAATAAGGCACTAAAAATTGGTTTAATCTTTTGGTCGTATGTCTACTAATGCACAGTATTTTTAACTAAATTAAAAAAATTTACATTAAATTTTGTTTAAAAATAATAATAATTATAATAATAATTAATAATAATAATAATAAAGTTTATTATATAATTTGCTATAAAAACAGCACTTTTTTGTTGATTTCTTTACAAAATAACTATAAGATATCAAATGCAAGACTTTTCACAAAATCATATTAAATATTGTTTTAAAATATATAAAAATCTTTTGGTTTTATTTATTATTAATAAAATATTAATTAAAATGAATGATATATTGAGCTATTTTACAATAAAGAGTCGGCAACAGTGGGTCTGTCGGTCGGCCAAAACATTGATTTCAATGGATTTAAACTGAAATTTAAGATAAATTGATAAAAATGACTAAATATGCAAATATTGATAAGAAAAACAGCAAAAACTGATTGACATTTGGTTTTCAAAATTATTATTACATACAATAAAAACAAATAATTATTAAAAGTATATAAAAATTCTTCATTCGATCTTTTTATGAGTCGATAAACTGATTAAGCATTTGATTTGTATTACAAAAAACATGAGAAAAGAATGAGATATAAGGACTGGGATAACAAAATTTGAGCACAGGTTCGGTAAGGATTGAAATTAAACTAAAATATTAAAATTTTTATTATGATTTTAATTAATTATTTTTGATCGTCTTTTTTGTTGTTAAGGCACTGACTTATGTTTGCATTCAGTTTCGGAAAAGGATTTCTTCATTTTTAAGGCATTTCTATAGAAAAAGATATCGTTGGAGAAATATAACGACACAATCGATCACTGGATCTATTCTTATCCCAACACCACTACCACTGATTGCTTGGAGTCCAAGTATTTCGTAATAAAATATCGGAACAAATAAAAAGAATCACAAAAGTATTTCATATGATTTATGTAAAGCACTGACAAGTTTTCAACAAACTTTTTGTCTCTTTTTTAACAAAAGTCAGAGTTTTTCTTAAATGTCTTCAAATATATTTTGTCGAAGAATTCTTTGGTTTTGAACGCCTGAGATCTGGCATTCACTACATATTCAATACATTCATCGGTTTCGGTATGAATTTAAAGACTAGTTTTGCGAACGAATATGTTTTGGGTTTTCGTCGTCTTTGCGACTAAAATAACTATTTTTGTCATTTTCTCTATTCTTCAGAATTTTGTATTTTTTTATTTTGTTTAGAAAATATGAAAGTATTGTATGACTTGTGACCAGAAGACAAGACTTGTCAGTACAGTACCCAACAGTTTATAACAAAAACTTATTAAAACGTTTAATACAATTAAGGTTTGTATTAGTCGTCGTCTTTCTTTTCGAGTTTGAGATCAACCATTGCATGCAATTCTTCTGGACTATAGCCCAATAGGCTCTGGAGGTCACAAACAAACCGATAGACGTAACGCTTTCCCGCAGTTTTGTGAATAATGTTTTTGTCGTAATAATAACGAAGACCTCGACTCAACTTTTCGTAATTCATTTTTGGTTTATTTTTTCTGAAATTTCAAAAAACATATCAGAAGTGAACGTTAGGACAAGTGATGGAGTAATGGCATACCTAACACCCCAACGTCGGGCCACTTCATCCGGATCTGTGAGTTTGAATTCCCAGCCGTCGCCCGTCCATGAAATGAAGTTCTGACAGCCCTTATCGGTGAGAAGTTCGAGCAGAAACTGCCATAACTGAATGGGTCCACTCCCTGAGGAATACACAATATTTAATTTAGAAAAACATTTACTTAACAGTACTTCAGTTGTACTCAAAATATAAATCTTAAATCAAAAATAAAGTTTAAAATCAACAAAATATCTGTTGATTTCAGTGTTTTTTGGTTTGAAAGGCGGCGCCGTTTCATATGTTTGTGAATTTCTATTATTACTAATTAGTGTAAGTTTGCGGGCGTTTATGGCGTTCTCTCTTTCTCTCTGTTTCTGTCGGTTTCATATTTAGGTCTTATTAGAGAAGATTTTATGAGATATGAGACGTGTAATTACCTGCGAGTACTGCCGCCTGAATCACAGGCTTTCCGTCAATGGTTTGACTTTGAAGAAGTGTTTGATGGCTCTGATGCTGAGCACTGGGACTATGCATTTGAGTCAAGTGAGTCATCGGGTGTTCTCTCTGTTGATGTATCGGAGTGTATGTCGTGTGCGGATGATGTGACAAATGATGAGACTGTTGACTGTGATGGCCGGCCTGTGGGTGGTGTCCCCCAGATTGTGTCAAACCATTTGGGGTACCGCTATGTGGGCTATTGCTGTGTGGACTTAATTCTGTTGGCCATTGTTCTGGTGATGGTGTCGGTGGAACAGATGGTGGGACTGTTTGGAAAGATTGCTCGTAATGATGGGACGGGTAATTATCGACCATTGCGTTCAACTCATGTGTCGGATATCTCCCTGTTTTGAAAATTCCAGAATAATTAGTATTTGAATAAAAGATAAAACTATTTCTTAGAATAACTTTTGATTTATTGATAAAAAGAGACACAAAGAGAAGAAAAAGAGATAACACTTAACACATGCCAATTAAAAGGTCATCCCTGTCGGGCCGGTCATGCATTAGACATGCATTAGTATAGGCACTAATCATCATATAATTACCAAAGAGGCGATTCGGACCTCTACTATTGAAAGCCTTATTTGTCGAGAATTGTGGCGCATATTTACTTTCGGTCATCATATTTGGTGACGGGTAAAACTCTGAACCCCCGTCCAGATATGTTGAATGTGGTGGAGGGGCCTCCAGACCATAATCGTGGGTATCGTCAAAGTGTTGGAGCGCCAGATCGTCGTGAGTGATATCATTGAGAGTATGCATCGATTCGGTGATGTGGTGGTACGCAGAACCTGACAACACAACAACACATTCAATACTAAATCATATCATTAGACAAACACTAATAGAGTTTATGATTCAATGCTATGACAATGAAAGGAACCTATAGTTTCAAAGTTTTGACCCTAAAAGTAGTCAAATGTTGTTTAGCGCCTCTTTTTATCTGTGCTATTGGACAGTACAGTAGCAGATGGCAAACGTTAGCACTGGTCGATCGACACCAGTTTAATAATTACTAAATTCAGGTTCAAAATAGTTTGCGATTGAAATCTATATTAAATGAGTTTCGAAACAATCGTTAAAATGAAGTTTTGAGAGAAAAACAATTTTCGCCGAAAGCACTCAAAGCACTCAACTTTTCACTGAACTCTGAATTCCCACAAATTATTAGAGAATAAATTTTATAATTAAAGTCAAAAACATTTAAAAAATAAATATTAACATAAATTAACTTAAAATTATTCGTTCAGAATATTTCACTTAAACATAGAGAGAACAGAAAGAAAGAGAACGCTTTTAGAAAACTTTCTCCAAAAAGAATGATTGAGAACTGAATATCGAGTGAACTGATGGCACACTTTCCACAAAAACCACAAAAAGAGTTTTACAAATAAAAGTACTGTTATTTAGAAGACGTCAATAAAAGGAACGGAAGTCTCATTTAATATAAGTTAAATCACAAACTGTTACGACGGACAGGAAACACACCGTTAGAAGAACAGGGCGTTTGACTTAACATACTTATGATTTGGCGGAGGCTTTCAAACAATTTACCTTACTCACAATAACTGGACAGGAAATCTATTTCTATTTCTCTCTCTCTCCCTCTCTCTCATTCTCTGTCACTCTCTATGTAGATCCAGTGAACCATTGAACAGGTGGTCAAATCAAATGTAATACCTCTGAAATCGATTTAAATAAATTGGGTCTCAAATGAAGAAAGTTATCGATGAGAAAGTTTTCGCACGAAATTCAAAGATTAAAAGTATTGAATTATTTCATATTAAGTGAAACTTTGAGCTAAAAATAGAAAATTATTTCTATAAAAATAAAAATTGAAAAATTGATTTCTGAATCATAAATGGAAAGGAAGAACAGAATAATGGGATAATAAGAGAGAGGGTGTGACCACTATTAGTATTGAAGACTTCCGAATCAAAACATTTACTTAAAATGAAATTTGAATTTTTATGAACTGATAAACATTTGAGTGAATGAAAGCAAGAATTTTAAAGCGCTTTAAAGCAGAGAAAAGAATAAATATGTTGTGAATACTAACCGAAAAGTAAAGTCTTCGATATTAAGAACAAAGTATTTAAAAAGATATCAAATTTCTGGTTAGTCTACAACTGAAGACATTGTTGACTCTCTTTTTGAAAAAAGTTAATTTTAAGTCGATTATCGGCGCCGGCACTCACTCTCGTCGTCGGCTTCTATCAAATGACACACAATTTCTATGACTCACTTTATGGCAAAATTAGAGCTTCAGATGAAAAGTTTTTTATGAGAAAAAAATCACAAAAAGTGAGGCAAAGATTATTTATTTTTTATATTCTTCACAAAACTTTGTCACTCATGAGAACAGTACTGAATTCAGAACTGAAAGAGAAATACCTTTGTATTGGGAAAAGCATGCGATGAGAAACACTTTAGGTCTGGTAGGAGGAGGAGAGTCTAAGAGAGAGAACTCTGTGAGAGAGGCTTTAAAAAACACACTACACTTTAAGCAATAGAAGTGGGTTTAGTAGGTTTGCCAGAGCGGGCACAGGCAGGCGCACGATGACAACCGCACCAGATGTTGGCCTATTGTCGAAACACAGAATGCCTTTTTATGCCTCTCCAAGCGCTCAGTTTTACTTATTTTTTACTTTTTGACAATTAGCGGAACGAAATCAAGGCTAACATCAATACTAGAATACAATATAATGTCTTTAATGATATATATTCTGCCATTAATTTAACGAACAGATAGACAACTGAAAAACGTCTGACGAGACTCCAGACTATTTCAGAACTGCTCTTTCATTACCAGTTCTAAAGAGTTTAAAAACATTTAAAGCTTTTCCAATGCGGTTATAACACAAAGGATGAGTTGGTTTTCTCATTAAACAACAAAAAAAATGATTTCGAAACTTATCTTAAAATTGAGTTTTGATTTGAATTAAATAAAAGAAAGTAAACGAAATTCTATTCAGAATATAATCGGAGAACAACAGAAACATCCCTTTCTTTGCTTATGAAACAAATCCATACTATTATTCATTTGAATAACTTTTGAATCGATTGCAACACATTTTTAGAAAAAATAATCTCATTATGAAAACAATATCTTTTTTCTATAAATATACAGAAATACGAATCCATTTGTTTATATAAGACATTAAAACTATTTAATATAAAGATATGAATCACAAATAGTTTTGGTTTTGGAATAGTTTGGGAACAGTTTTTCAAAATAATATTTAAAATAACAAAAAGAGTTGAGAATTCTTCTGAAACTTCCGTAATATATGTTATTATGCGATAAATAAAAACATTTTTAATTAATAACAGAACTTAAGAGAACTTAAATTAAGTTAAATATTATTAATGAAAACTTCAAAACTAATAAAAGAAATACTAATTCTGTAGTAAAACATGGATTTATTAAATGATTTCCTTTACTTTTAAACTCCAGATTCTCTTTCATTGAAAAGTTGAGCGCAAAAGGAATTTCAGTCAACTTTGAAGTACATATAATTTGTGGCGTTTGGGACAACAATAATGTTATAACAGTTAACTTCCGGCGAATTAAGATAAAGGTTTCCACAACACTAACCTAAAGCCAGAACCGTCTCTTTTCACTCAATTTTCTTTTATTTTTATATAAACTTTCATTTCTTGTGAACATAACATCATTTCATTGAATGTTTCGCCGATAAATTCATTATTCAAATCATTAATTAATGAATTAATTTATGAGTCAATCATTTCATTACATTAATTCAAGGTTTTTGGTTATCAACGAAAATGTCATTCAATCGAAGAATATTAGGACTAATGTCTGAAAATTTATTTAAAATTGAAAATAATTTTATTGTCTTTTCATTGCATTAATAATTTTAATGACCAATAATTGGATGAACACAAACAACACAAACAAAACTTTTTGAATTCCCACGAAAATATGGTCCTCACTATTACTGTCTCTCTATTACTGTCCTCCCCCTCCGACACACCACTGAAAAGCTTATTCTTTCTAACAATTATTGCCAAATGAATACGAATAACAAGTCCTCTGAAAAATATTAAGTCGACGTTAAATATAGTTTGCCTTTAATTGATAGTTGGAATCAATTGAGGGTTAGAGCGTATGACAGCTCAGACTAATAATTTACAGAACCAGTCCTCAAATATTGGGCTCATTGTTATTAAAGACTATTAAGTAATCCAATAGAGAGACTGAATATGAAAATTATTTTTAGTTAATAACTCATTAAATGCAATCCAATGGAAATGAATTGCAATGAAATGCTATGAATAGTGGCCTAAGAATAATGGCTTCCAATGAGTGTCAATGAAGACAATTATTAAATAAATATTAATTGCAATGAACTTACCGTCAATGAATGAACCACTCGTAGAACTCGAGGCTCCAGAAGATGACGGACCACTGTTACCATTCATCACTGGTGTGACTTTATTGTGTTCAGGCAATGGATAGCCCTGGCCTCCCGCCTGTTGGAAGAACTCGTCGAAATCAGGCATACAAACAGATTCGATGTAATTGGACGGCACGTTCTCTAGAGATGTCCTCTCTTTATCTATTTCAGCTGAACAGACAAAACACTCCAATCAATACAATATTCAACAGAAAATGAATTGAAAATTATGAGCTCTAAAGCTCTTCAAACTATTGACTAGATTTAGATCGAAATTAATTCGAAACCAATAGTTAATGGATAACATGATATTTAAAATATTTAGATAATGAATAGTAGAGACACTAATTATTCTATGGTTTGAAAAAACAAATTCAAAGTTAGAATTAAAGTTAACGCTATGAAAGACAAAATGAAACTGAAAACTAAGGACTAATTGAAATGAAAATATAATTTCAATGTTTTTTTTGGGTTGTTTTGGATCACAATTTTAGGATTAATATAATTAATAGATTTAAAGGATTTCCTATTAATGTATTGTTAATTTTGGCGAATATTTCAATCGGACGGATATATTGTAATATAATAGCTGTGAGGATGTGATGTCCACTACCTGTCAATGTGTTTGTCAGTCACTATTAAAAACTAAGTTAAAAACACTGAATGTCAAACACTGGATGAGAGAAGACTTAACACTAAAGGGATAAACGTTGAACACAATTAAGAGCTTAGAAACCGAATGGCATTGGATTTGAAAATTGCGACACATTATGAAAAAATTTGAGTAAATATAAAATTAGATGTATTTGTTAAGGGATCAGATATGGGGGCGGCAGTGGACAGATTGACTAATCAGCAAATTATACCCAAATTGGGAAATACAGTGCAATGAATTGGAATTGTTTAGTGCATCACAAGAGTTGTCTTCTGTTTAGAATTCATAATCATTAACATCAACTTTGGAGCGGATGTCAACAATAGTGATCCCAACGGAAGAGTATTGGTTGGCCTCAATGGAAGAGCTGGAGCACAACCGAATACATTACATAATATATTAAATACAATAAGTTTTATGCACTTTTCATAGCATTCATAGTGTTCTCTACGCATCGAATAATTCATGAAAACGCCTTCAAATAGATTCTCATATTTACAGTATATATACATTAATATATAGTATATACACATCTAATTCATAGACTATTATCAACTCTAAACTCTAAAACCTGTTTTGATAAACTTTTTTGACTTAAAAAATTTATTTAACAAATTCTATGCGAATCTCCAAAAGAATTATTAATATTATTATTATTATTATTATTTGTCATTATTATTATTACACATAATTGTCAGCTTATGCTGAGCTATTGCTTAGGTCTCCAAACTCAGCTCTTTTTCTGTGCAGAAACTCATTTATAATTTATTCTTTTGTCTCAAATGGTATTAAAATTTATATAAATTTAATCTTTTATTATCGCAAACAAAAAAAGTTCAGAGAAAAGGATTGTATATAAAACAAAAAAAGTCTTTTTTATGACTAATTTGTTTGAAGGCCTTGAGTTCGATAGGAATCAGATTTAGAGAAAACTATGTGTATCCCAGATGTGAAACCATTAATACAATTGTGGTATTTATAGATTAAATGTATGATTTCCTGCGAATCAGTTCGTCAACCTATCATTACATGACATTTAAACCAATCGTTTGTCAATATTTGACTTTAATATTAATTATAACTTATTATAACTTATTTATTATAATTTATTTGACTCTAAAGTCAATAAATTTAGACAAAATCGATGCCAAAAAATAGGAGTCGATTAAAGAAAAAGTGTGAGAAAAATGAGAAACAATTTATGAAACCTTTTTGAAGTATTTCCAAATGTTCCCATAGTATGTCTCCCATAAATGGAGGCGTTCGGGCCAGAAATGACTCCTTTCCGAGAGCGCACATGTCTTTGCCTTTCATTGTGAAGTTTTGTGAATTGACTCCTTCTAGACTAAACTCTTTGGTCGCCCAATTAATCCAATGGCTAACGTCTAGTTCTGTCCAATGACGAGGGTCTGTCAAAATGAAAAACAATATTAGAATATATCCGAGAGAGCACTACACCTATTGTGCAAATAATTCAATTGATTCATGCATTTAATCGATCTATAAATGGGTTTAACTGTTGCACCCATTGGTTCGGGTCAGGAGTCCTTCGCACTAACCTTTAGGAATGTGTAATAATTCTCTTTCTTTTTCCCAACTGTTAAAACTTGCGGCCAATGCTTGTGTCATCTTTTGGTTGGTCCCGGGCGTCAATGGAGGCACTTGTGTTGGAAGGTCTAAACCAAACAATAAATCATATTTTAAGTCAAATTTATTGCGAATTCAATTCGTTGTTATTACTATTAACTCATAATTTAGTCGTTTAGTCACTCATAAAAATAAATTACAGATCACTCCTTATTAAGTTATGGCAATCAAATTAAGAGGATTAAGTACCGCACAGCACAGGTGACTACAAACTAATACAAATAATACTCAATAGACTCAATAGAATCCAATTTCATTTGGGGTCTCTCTTTCTGTTAACTCAATCAATATTTTATTAAATTTGATTAATGTCTGACTCAACGATTTATCTTAATTTATATCAATTGCTTTCAATTAATTGAGAAAATATTTTCAATTTTTATTATAAATTTTCTGTTCATTACATAATGTTTAGTAAATTCCTTTAAAATATGATAACTATTTATCTAATAAGTGATAAAAGTGATGATGAATGGGATCAATATTATCATCACTTGGGAAACATCTTTAAGTAAAGCTTATTTCTGAAGCAATTGTCAAATCAGAGATATGACACGATTGGGGCTGATTGTGCATGATCAATTTTACTGGTTATCGTTCAAATACTCAATTATATAAAATTATTGGAAACGTCTTCAGACAATTTGAATAATCAGTTCTGAATTTTCTAATGTTTGAATGGACTCACATTTAGAAGTCAACTAAATTTGACAAATCATTCATTTAATTGAAATTTTATCGCATTTTATGTGTTTTTCGTCGAATCGCTGTTTACTAAGAGTTAAGGAACAGATGGAAAAACCTAACGATTTATTTAATTACACATAAAATTCAAAGCATTAGGTCTACAATAATAGCCTAAAAGTTATTCACCAAATAATTGATATTAATTTGCATTACCGAACAGTTGACATGAATCAGACCTTGCTCACTCTATAATTACTATTTAACAAAGTTATTGTTTCTCAGGAAAAAACAGTTTCACTGTTTTTTAAATATTAATAAAATTTTTTGAATGAATTGCAACGACTTTGACTCAAAAAATGAATAAAAAATGATCGCAAAGTCTTTTGAGATAAGTTTGAGAATAAAAAAACGTTTTTTTTCTGTTTCACTGATCGGAACGCGTGAATAAAGCACAGGAGAGCACAGGAATCAAATTTAGTTCTCATTAATTACTTTCAGTTCTGATTAAAATTTTCCGTTTTGTCTCTATTGGAAGCAAATGTAACACATATTTGATAATCAAATCAAATGATCCCCTTTTGAATTACATTTGAATATTAAAAAACTATTAGTGAGTATTAAAAGCAATTCGACTGAATTTCAACCGAAATCACTTTCATTATTGGTTGGATAAAAGTGTATCGAATCGCTGAAAACATGAAAAAAAATCTACTATTCTATCATAATTAGCTAGTTAAATTGACATTTTATTATTGAATAATATAATCACATAATTATATGAAATATAAACTCAAATTTTTTTTAAATGTTTCGAAAGAAAACTAAAATAAAATAAAAATACAAAAAAAAAGGTTAAGATTTTGAGATAAAGTTTAAATAAAGTTAATAAAGGCTAAGCTAATTGTTTTGATCTACAATAATTATCTAGTTTCATTGCTTTAAATTGCAGTTTAGGACATTTTCTGTTAATAAACTAATTATTAGGAAAATTAGGCGCTAATAAAAGTTAATTTTTAAGTAAAATTTGAATTTTGTGTCCATTAATTAATAGTTTTGTTGTGAAAAAGAATACGAACTGAAATATAAGTGAAGATAATTCTAAAGAATAATTAACTCAAAAAACTAATAAAATACAATTGTAATCGAGGTCTAAGTCAGGCAAAAAAAGTGAGCAAAATGTTGAACGAGTAATTACGAGTTGGTTCAACAAAAAGTGGTCACAACAACAGATGGCAAACGAATTGCACTTCAAGTCAGACATTGAATATTTAAAGTTAGAAGTTGTAAGTGATAGCAATGATAGCATTGATAGCCAACTGTTTTTTGCAAAAAAGAAGTCAATTTCCAACAATTTTTTTGTCGTTAAGGTTGAGAAGCAAAAAATGAGCAAAAATTATATATGGAGTCAAACATATATTCCATATATTTTTAGGCTTTCGTTCATAAGTTAATGATATGGACGTCAAAAATAACAACTTATAAAAGATGTCAAGTTTTCAAAATATTTTTATTATTGTTTTAAAAAATGTTTGAATGTTTTTGATTGTCTTCTCTTTGAGACTCATTAATCATTTTCTTAATGTTAGGCAATAAATGAATAAATGATTGGCCAAACCATAAGTTATTGGCTTCAATCGGAATAAAGACAATTGACTTTTACTCTTATAAGAGACTCTTCCCAAAAGTCACTTATGAAATGTGATTATATCGATGTAATCACGAAAGGACTTAAAGGACATCAATAAAACAATCAGACAATAGAGAGTCTGAGCTCTCTTTACTATTCATTTCGATTATTTGCAATAAGACTCAAATGAAAAATAGTCTAAAATATAGTGTGAGTGCTATAGTCTATAGACTGGGATAGCCTTCAATAGACAAAATATAATCAGCGACACTTTAAAAGACTTTGAGGCAAAAGTTCATTATATAATATACTTAAAACTGGTCAAACATGTAGTGGGAATGGGCGGCACAGTCATCACAACGAGACAGAACAGGTATTTCTCTACAAACAATAATAGCAATCGTAACAAATAAATATACTCTCTTTGTTCTCTCTCTCTCTCTCTCTCTCTCTCTCTCTCTCTCTCTCTCTCTCTCTCTCTCACTCACTCATTCACTCAAACTTTTCTTTTCAAATATTGCCGTCTTTTACATGAATTTTATCGAAAATTGGAAGAAGTTGTGTATAAAACGATTTCATTGATAGAAATAGTGTTTCAATTGTTGATCGATAAGATTGAGAGAAAGCACTGAATAAATTTGTAGTTTTCTGCGAGCGATCCGTGAAATCAAATAATTAAACTTTTGATAAGTGTTTGAAAGAGAATTAATGACTTTCGATATCAATCAAAATTGAATTTATAATTATGGGAAAAGTTGTTGGAAACCATTTTCTTGCAAATCTATTTCAAGTAAAACGAAAGACAAGGTTAAGGACAGGTAATTAAGTGCTTTATTTATGATAGGAGTAGATTTCAACAGAATATTATTGTTCAGAAGAATTGAGTGAATCTTCGAATTCTTTGTCTGTTTTGACAATAAAGAGATCATTAATGACTCAAATCTCAAACTTAGTTAGTCTTCAATCAAAGGACTCAATGAAAGACTCATAAGAAAAGTATTATATTATTATAATATTATTATTTTGAGTCACACAAAATGTAAAAAAATGATTTGTGTCGCCATAGTTTGCATTAGAGTTGGGGTAGAGATGATATGTTGGGACCGCTGAAGGCCATACCGTTAGGGCGTAGTCTGCCTCAGAGCTATTTCACCTGTTTGTTCCCATGCATAGACCAACACTGGCCCAGAGAGAGCCCAAGAGTATATTTTTGTTGACTACATATAATCATCAATAGTTAAGTTGGATTCGTGTCACACTCGCATCACTGGCAACACTGGCATCGCTCCCACGCCATCGGCCAACCGCTCACAACAACCAATAAGATTGCAATACAAAACTAGATTTTCTCAATGAAAATACAGCTATGAATGAGAAGTTTTTTGTCTCCAGTAGTACTATAGCTCAACCTGTGCTGCCTTCGGGCCATAAAGACGAGGAGAAAATCATTTTTATGAATGAAAACCGGATGGAGGACTCGCACTAATACGACCGACACATTCACTTACATTCATATTCAGAGTCACAACTCGTATATGAACCGAACGCACGTTCCCCTTATCTATGTTTCGACCCCTATTGCAGTCCCTTTTCTCAAGTCTTAGCCCTCCAGTCCTTCAAAGGGCGACATAACAGCAAAATTCACATCAGTTGTGAAGGGGATAACCGCTACCCGTGAGAAAAAATTACCAATTTATACGCCATCAGAATAACCAGAAAAGAGGGACACAACTGACTCTCAATAAGAGTATTACAATGGATTCGATGAAAAATGTTTCAAACACTGACACGGATTACATTTTATCAATAAATTCATATTTTCTCAAAAAACTGTTACTTCTCTGAGAATTCTTAATGAACTCAACTTTTTAGAGAACAGAAGAAAATGTGGCAAAAATGAGATAATTATAGTGTTTGTGACTCTGGAGACAAGAATTGAGTCTTAACGTGTGTTTGGAATAATCTTAGAGTTTGTCAAAATAGTTCATTAGTGAAAAATCTAATAAATTGGTAGATAGCGAGCACTGGTAGGGCTGAGTGACGATTCATCCACGTCTTACATCTGTGAACAGTTAAGATTTTTTGCTTAAGAAAAACGTTAAGTTGTGTCGAGTGTGAGTCAGTATATTTTGTAAAGGGATTGTAAGGGATAGTAAGGGATAGTAACCAATGCTAAGCAATAGTAAGGGATAGTAAGGTCTGGTGTTAGGCTATAACTGCAGCTACCAGTTGATGAGCCATTTAAAGAGCCGAAGAGCACAGGCAGAGTACAGGCAGAGTACAGGCAAAATACTTGCAGAATACTGGAAGAGCACAGGCAGTCAATTGGATATATACAGTGCTCGAAGAGAAAAATAAGTTGAGATAAGCAGTTGAGTTGTCGCTTATGGCTGCCAGATGTTAGACATGGACTAAATGTGAATCATTTCGATTCTATCAATTCTTTTGGTTGGTTTCGACACGCGTTTCACTCAAAGCTTAAGACTAAAGATTTAATAAATCAATATTTTTCTCAAATGTTTTTAAGAAACACAAGACTTAATCTCATCGTTTAATTCAGAGCTAAAAATGAAATAAACGTGAGTTCGGCCGTGAAGTCAAAATTATAGCTGATTTTCATTCAAAAGACAAATTTGTGTCGGAATGGCTCCGAGCGAACTCTCATCTTAACTCTTATCAAAAAAGAGAGCATACACTCAAAGGACAGCATAAAAAGCCCGGAGTATTCAAATAATTATAGTAATTATTTTTAGATCTCGGTTTACATCAATGGATAGCCTTTAAGTTTCCGGAGTTAATGTCGTCAATGTATCACTTATTTGACCGAAATATATATTTTCTTTAATTACGAATAAATATATAATTTAAACAACAAAATGAGGTTTACCTCTAGTTTTTGAGTTATTTATGTTTAGACCAGAATTAACGCCAATTTTCGGATTAAATTTTCGGGAATTATTCGATGGCTTTAAAGGCTTTTTCATGATTTCAACGCCTTTTTCTTGCATTTTGTTTATCAATAAATGATTTCTTTTGAATAATATTTAAATCAGTTTTTGTGCGATAATGTCATCGATTAAAAAAAAAGTTTAGCTCAGAATATAAACAAATTCTTTAGCTCTGAAACTGTGAAGAAGTAATCGGATCTTCAAATATCACAGACGGGAATGGAATTGAAAATATCGAATATATTTATATAAATATTAATATATTGAAAATCTATGAGCAATAAAAGCAAAGACTAGAAATACGAGTCGTTTCCACAAAAAGTTATATTGTATTCAATGAATGGCTTTGAAAAGTCACTCAATAGTCAGTGAATAGTCGCACAAAACTCACTAATAGTCAGGTCAGCGAACAAGTGCTAAAAGCATACAACAAATCATAGAAAAACTGTGTGTAAGACAATGAAATTGACATCAAAAGAACACCGCAGATGATTAGGGCCGGACTCAGACCACTATTTATTTACTTATAATAACAGATAGTGAGCGCTAACACAAGTCGTCGCAATCAAATAGTGAATGACTGTTCACATCACTCTTTAATGAGTTCACGATTTAAACATTTATTCGATTAAAGTTGTTGTCACGACTCAGGGATGAGGTATTGATTTAAATCAACTCAATATAAAATACTATAACTTTATATAACTTAAAACGATTTAATGTTTACAACTTTCTCATTGAGAAAACTGTAAAGAAGGCATCCGGTGATCACTAAAGAAGTGAAAGTCAGTATATAAGACACATGTTCTCCACAGCTCTTCACTAAATCTATTGGAAGTTTTGCCAGAGTTAGCAAAGAAGACACTGAAGGCTGAGAGCAAGTGAACACATCGTAACGAACTTCAAACAAAGGCAACAACAGTAGGACTACTTTTGACACGACCTCAGACTTACACATAGACTGAGTGAGACTTCAGTGAGAACTCATTGAAGAATAGTCCACTCCAGCAGACGAGTCTCCTCCCCAGCCTTCTATTCATATGATATAAACTTTGGGAGGGGAGAGACAAGAGGGCACACAGGGGTAGAAAGAGAGAGAGAGAGAACACAAATGGGGCCTTAATAGGGGATAGAGAGCGAGAGAGCAATACAGACAAGAAGGCATAACTCAGCACATGAAACATATATGAAAGACGCGATCGGGGGCTTCGGCTTAGGGGGCAATAAGACTATTACGTCAGGAAAATAAATGCCACAAAGAATTGAAATAAGACTCAACAGAATTGGATAATTGTTTGTCATCACGACATACACCAGAATTTGCTGCCACTAAACGTCAGTCAACTCTTTCTCATTAACCTCTCGGAGTCGACAATTATTCATAAGAAGACAAATATTCTTCGCATTAAAAACAAAGTAAACCCTTATATGAAAGTTATTAGCCTTCGCTCGAATACATTGAAATATTCAAAATTTTTGAAAATTTTATTTGATTTGACTTTACTTACAAGAGTTGGAAGAGTATCGCAGGTTAGCCGAGCCCTGTGTTAACAGAGCATATGTCAAACTATACGAAAAATTCGAGTTATTTTGATTGCTATTAGAAAAGTATCCGAATTGTTGCGGTTGTTGCAGATGTTGGTGATTGTGTGCCGGCACAGGCACTACACAACTATTAGCTTCACTGGTATTGATGGTGCAATTTGTCACAACCAGACACATGACTGACACCAACTATAACTCGAATACTGATTCTCAAAAATAAGATTAATTGTTGTTTTGCGGACGAAAACCACAAAATACTGTTTTGTCATTCACTAAGAACTGGATTTTATTATTCTGTCCAAAGAAAACAATGAGTGGCGACAGGACTTGTCATCAGAGCTAATATAATATCAATGAGTGGTTATTCACTACTCGACTACAAAAGCAACGATTGCCTAAAGGGGTAAACGTATGGGTATATAGACTTTGCATTCGGAGGAAATGGTTCGACAAACGCAACACTTTATCGAATGGATGTCTAATTAGAAGTTTTAGACTATATTGGTTTGGGTACAGACAGTATTGATAGAGAGCTGGTTATGTTCTAAGTTTGCCAATATTATGTCCTTGGCACATTAAGTCTAAAAGAGACACCAATAGCTAATAAATGCTAATAAGTAGAGCCGTTTGGTTGGTTGGCTGGTCGGCCAAAATGTCTTTTACCATAAGAGTGATTACAATAAAAGCTTAACTAAAATTAATATAAATAAAGTGTAAATATTCTGAATCGCATGCCTTACCACAACTATACCACAAACTATAGTAAGAGTTAAGAGTTAAGAGCAACCAATCTATTCATTCAAAATTCCATTATCTATACAATAAGAGCAACTTTAACTACATTAACAACACTAATAACATTAACAAGGTTACACAATAAATATACCAACATTTTTACTCGATTTTACTTTTAGTTTATTTGATTGCTTTGATTTCACCGAATTAGAAAAACAGCTCCACTTTAATCACTTAATACACTTAATATACGCCAATATTAGAGAAATAGAGAAAAATGAGAGAAATATTTTCATATAATTTTCAACTAAATTAAGAGTAAGAGTAAAACACAACACAATAGCGAATTGCATGCAAGGCTTGATCTCTAATTAATGGTATATTACTTGAAAAACACTTTCATTTTTTGTGTCAGAGAACATGACATTGACTGCCATACGGTTTGGACAGAAAAGTGAGCGCAATGTCGAAAGTATACAATAATAAGAAAGGTTTTGCATCAATGAATTCAACCCAATTAGACATAAGAAACAATAACAATACGACTAATAATTTCAATATTAATACTCAATAATATATTGTATTCATTTGGGATTTAATTCAATACAAACTTTTAGAAAACTTACAACTATTTCATCAATAGATTGAAATTAAGTCATTTTATTAGACAATACTTTAATTTACAAATTCTATCGAAATATTCATTAGTGTTTTGAAAATATAAAAAATTCATTAATTAGTCGTAAATTTTGCAAAACTTTACTCTTAATTAGAATTTTCAATGAATAGATTCCTTATTAATTGGTTTCGAAAATTTTTTTTATCTAAATTTAATGATAATTTAGAGAACTTTCTTCCGTAAACTAATACTCAATTAAGAACTTAATTTGAAAAAGTGTTACATTTGTGCTCAGCCTTAACCGTATTTTTCAGTCAATAAATCGTATTTTAAGAATAGTTTTCTAAAAGAAAATCCATTAGTTTTCTAACTAATGAGTTGACTTACCAGACCTAACAGAATGCATAGAATGAAGAGTGAAGAGACACTGATATCAATAGTTTTAGTGCACAATTGGCCAAAAATTAAACGCAAAAATTGCAAACTCAAACACAAATAAAAAACTATTGAATTACAAATTGAGTATTTGATTAAAAGCTGCAATATTTGCAAATCAAGTGATACCCAGAGATTTATAACTCATTTTAAGTAAATTATTGGACATATTTTTAAAAGAAAAGATAAATTACTTTCGCTGAAAAAAAGATCAGCAAAAAAATTAGTTAAGATAAGTTTAAAATATGTATTAGACGTCAGAGACAACCAGAATATTGATCAGAATTGAGAGAAACCCCTAATTAATTCAATATATTTGCATCAATTAATTAAAGGTATTTAATATTTGAGATATAATTAATATATGAATTAAATTCAAGTTTTGAAATCTGATATCATATTCTATACGACTTATAATATTACTTGAAATGATTGAACGAAATACTGGTTATATTTTCAGTAATCAAAGAAGAAAAAAATAGAAAACATTTTTTCAATTAATCATAAAATCAGTGGTTATTACAACTCAATCAAAACTTTTTCTTTAATGACTAAAACCTTAAATTCCATTAAATTTTTTTTCATTTGTGAGGACTTCGCGCTATTGAAAGGACAGAGCAATAGAAGACATTGAAAGACAGGACATTGTGCCCAACATAACTAAATGATATTCATTTACTTTTGTTGAGTTTTGTCAGATGAAAGAGAGATGAGTGAAGAGCATTAAATTTCTATCAGAAGGAGTGTCCAAAAAACCAGTGGATTGTATGGCACTGAGTACTGGTGTGATGTGAGATGAAGATAAAGAGCCCACAGAGCTCTCAACCCAACGATAGTTCACTTGTATTGCAATAAATGTTAACAAAAGGACAAAACTATTCA
Source organism: Galumna obvia (assembly GCA_034695785.1). NCBI lineage: Eukaryota > Metazoa > Arthropoda > Arachnida > Sarcoptiformes > Galumnidae > Galumna > Galumna obvia. Next base: position 18,480 of record JAQFZM010000244.1, read on the forward strand.
CTTTCAGTGATGCACAACAAATATAAATACTCTGGTATTCAAGTGTTGTTCAATTATAATGGCTTTATTCAAACAATTGCACTCTTAGTTTGTTGGGTGGGGACAACACTATTGGCACAACACGAAGACTATACGACAAACACTATTTAAATAAGTCTCTAAAACATCACAACAAATGTCAGGACTTTCTTTTCTATTGTTATTAATGTTGTCAATGACTGTCCGATTCTCAACTGATTCAAGAGTCAAGAGATTAACTTCACTTTTATAGTGGTCTCTCATTTTAGGAGAGATGCCTCTGTTTTAACAAGAGCTATGCCTAGGCTTTTATTAATTGTACTAGTTATGCTATGCTGGGAGCTATTGATGTGATCCCAAAACAGCCAATAAGAGAGTAAATGATTTTTTCTCATTTATTTGTAATAATTTTAGTAATAAATTACAATAGATTTGAGTCTATCTGTAAAAGCAATACTATTATCGAATTACAAGTACAGTCTCTTATCAGTTCTAACAGAAAGTCTTGGTATTCCTGAGGAAGGAAACTCTGTTTACTGGTGATGACAGTCTATTCCAAAATTCAAACTACATTTACTCAAAATCATAATTACAATGCATTTCGTGTCTGTTCTCTAAAGATTTGCTCTTAAAATGTTTGTTACGAATAATTATCTCTAAAAGACCGCAATATTTCACATTTGTCTCAAAAATACAGTTTTGGCTAATATTTCACTAAAAACTTATTGAAAATCGTTTCGCATAATATTTAAAACTATAATTAACTTTGAATTATGTGGTAATGCATACAAACATATATTGGACTCTAATTTTTATTGAAAAATCAAATAAAAATTCAATTCACAGGAAAATTACGACAAATAGTATTATTCAAAACTAATGATGTATTTGTTATTATTATTATTATTAATTGAATAAATAAAGTACTCATAATTTTGAAGCCATGACTGAAGTAATAACTCATTTCATTGATTGAATCAATTCGAGGAAATTGACTCAAAAATAACTATTAATTTAAAATTCAGTTTAAATAATGTTCTCAATTAATCTAAAGTCAAATCCATATTCAAGGAAATATCAAACAAATGTTTATCTGATAAAATCAACATTTAATTATCATTCATGTATTCAAAAATGATCCTGAATATATTGAATACAGTGAATATAGTGAATGTAGTGAATAGTGAGAGCATACGTAATGCAAACATCAAAAACTTTTTATTATTTATTTTCCACTAATTTTTCATTCAATTCGTATAAAATTATTCACAAATAATTTGAGCCAAAATTTAAGCCAAAACTCAATTAATTTCAATTAAGACATGATTTGGTTTTATTGGCGAAGAAATGAAGTAAATAATGATTTTTGATAAGAGTTTCGGTGATAACGACTGGAAAGTGACAAAACATAACTCACCCAACGAGTTGTCGTCTAAGAGGTCACTCATTGAGGGAACCTTTTGAAATGAGTTGATTAGTCGGGAGGGCGGGGGAGTGGGACCACGCATTTCTCGCATTTCTGGCATTTCGCTCTCTTCTATTGACATCTTTCTCTTAATGAATGGGACACTCATTAGACCTGTTGTGCGCCGATAGTCCATTGTTGTCCACTTAAGACTTCTATCTTTAGAACAAATCTGAGACAACCATGTCTTCTCCATTTTCGTCATATTGCGCAAGGCAACATCTTATAGTGGTCTACACATTAAGAGTTTGCGCACACAGTCCTCACATCACTCTATCAGCCAAACCCTCACTTTCTTTGTTATTCTTCAAACCAAAGTTAACCTCAAACTTTTCAAACCAAAACTTTACGACAACAGATGTCTCCACTTCTCTACTCATCTCTACTCAAAACAAACACTCTTTTTATTAAACCTTTTGTTTTTTGTTTGAGGCCAAAATGAGAAAGGTCATTTGCATCAAAGTAAAGTTATCAGCCTCACTCTACACATTCTCTTAGGGATCGTTTGTCTCATATCTAAACTTAACTAAACTAGACTTAAACTAAACTTGTCAACTTTGCAAAATTTAAAGCACTTATTCATAATTTTGAACTATGACTCACAATTGAGTAAGGTACTATTTTTAGATACCATGAATTCCCGGAATTAATTCTAATATATTCTTTGAAATATACTTAAGAATATTGAAAATCACAACAAATTGAAGTCTATTTTAGAAAATTGATGTCATATTCAATATTTTAAGTTAAAATTTTTAACTAAATTTTGTTTATTATTGTATTATTTGTGAATGAGATATACTTCAATTACCTTCAATTACCTATCTAATCTAATTTACTTAATTCATATTAATACACAATTGTTATAATATTGAGTACAATTGAATTGAAGTAATTTATTGTTAATTTAATTAAGTTTTAAAAATTGTAAGAAATATAACTTAATATAACTCTTAAAGACTTAAATTTGTAATAAATGGGGAAAAACTGCGATTAAAAACTATTGAATTATTAAATAAAAATTTCTATTATTTATGTCTAAACCGACAAACCATAAGAGTTGGGCACCTGATAAGAGATCAGGCATATCCTTGGCCACAAATAGCCAGTTCGCGCTCTATTAACGCCAATTTCAATAATTTTAATGCGTTATTAAGTTGTGATATGAAATGATATGAAATTAATATTTTCTTTGAAAAACTAAATACTAATAAAATTTATTAAATTTGACATAACTTTAGAAACACATTCGACACTTTGGAGGACAGAATAATTAGTAGACCTAAACTTGAATGCACTCAAATGATAAATGCAATCAAATTTTCAACTAATTTCCATATAAAAGTCATTATATTTGACTCGAAAATTATAAAAATGAATGAACAAGGCAAACAAGGCTTTTTTCAACTATTTTAATTTCAAGTATACGTATCGACAAATATATAAAATAATAATTAAATTTAAATCAGTTTTGACTTAAATTAACATTAAATTTGCATTTTGACCAAATGTAACAAAATGTTGCAAGGTTACAAACTAAATCCAAATTAACTGGAGTACATTGAAAGAAAAAATACCTTTACTTGTATTACAATATGAATTACGAAATATTTGTATGAATTTTCGATATAAAACGAAAACATAAAATACAAATCAATTGGAATTAAAATCGAAGTAAAATAACCGGAAATTTATTAAATTTACATTACATTCAACGAATGGTTAATATAAGAGTGAAATATAAGAGCCTTTAAGCGTAATAAGTGGTTAATCCACTGCTCCGATGATGATGAGAGTGATGTGATAGCGATGAAGTCAGTCCTGAAGTACTGAGTCCATTAGAACAGAGAGGATTGCAGGCAGATGGGGGTGCACTCCAATAGCCCGTCGCTGAGGGAAACAGAGAAGAATGACTCTGAGCCGACGATCCACTCATTGGAGACCCATTGCGAGCGCCGCCGACTAAATATGAGTTTAGTTTAGACGCGTGACTGTGATATGCGGTCGGACTCAACAACAGCTCCGAATGATATTTATAGGCCGCTGTAGTCGAGTCACTCGGATTGGGCTGACAGGCCTGAGCCAAACCATGAAAGTCGAACTTATATGCATATCTCTTGCCATGTACCTTGGTCATTATATTCTTATCGTAGTAATAACGCAGAGCTCGGCTTAACTTATCGTAATTCATATTTGGTTTACTCTTACGTTCGCCCCATCTTCGCGCCACTTCGTCTGAGGATTACCATTAGTCACATTAGGATTACCATATTGTTTATCAATTTAAATTACCTGGATCCGTTAATTTGAACTCTCCATTTGTTCCCTCCCAAGTAATGCAATTGGAGTTAATGCTGTCAGAGAGAAGTTCCAGAAGAAATTGCCACAATTGAATCTGTCCACTCCCTAAACCATCATTTTAATTCAATTTCATTTAATGTCAGACTATTTACTCTTTTGTTAACAAATGATTGATTATATAATTGATTATTATTGAGTTAAACACCGATTGGTATCAAGGAGAGTTAAAAAAGGTCCTAGATCAATATTTACTCCATTATCTACTATTATATAAAGTGAGGATTATATAAGAAAATATAATATGTGTTTCAAAAGCCTTAACTCAACAAATATTTATCCCTCAAATGGTTTTAGTCGAGTCCTAATAATCCCTTAAAATAGTGTCTGATTTGAATTCAATGATAATAAGAACTATTATTTAGTAATCAATAAATGAAAAAAATTCCCATTTTTTGTAAATAACTTTTTTTACGACTCTATATTTTATAGATAATAATAAATGAGCTATCTCAGTTTAATCTCTTTGTTTGGTCGTAAAATATAATCTATCTAAGATGAACTTGATCTCAACACTCCAGTGATTAACAAACATTAAGAATAGAGAGAATTATAATTAAGAAATATTGTGATTGAAGTGAAAGTCAAGTTTCTTCAAAAGAAATATATTAAAAATTCAGTTTCACTGTATTTAAGAGGGAAAACCTGTCCTCTTTTCGACGCTCAATGATTGGAAATAATTATAGGACTCGTCATTAATATGTATTTTGTATGCAATATAAGTATATCACCTGAAGGTTTACCCACACTCTCATCTTAACACTATTAACATTATAGAGAGACTTTGCTTTTCTTAAATATTATTATTATTATTATTATTATTCAGTTCATTAGAAAATCCTCTTTTTTGAAGGCTTTAGATATAAATCAAAAGCGAAACTAATAATTGTTTCATTATATTCAAACCAAAATTAATTTCTTTTAAATGAGTCTCTCTTTATATTCTCTAATAATCTTTAATTCGAAGATTTCTCAGAATTCCTTGAAAAGAGTCCTATAAAAGAGTAATTCATCCCCTTTTAAATATTGTGAAAAAGTGGTATATCTTTTTAAATAAATGAAAGTAATTTAGACTTAAATGAGACGAAACACTACAATAACCAAAAGTTTTGCTAAATTACAGAAAGAAGTAAAGATTAGGGCTTCAGCACTAAAAAGACGGGCAGACATCTGGTAACATATCTGAGAGAAATTCCCACAATTTGACAAAAGAACTATATTTGTAAAGCTTAGGGTCAGGTGCTTACCCTGTGAAGCCAGTCTACTGGTGGCGGCATTCAATAAATTGTACGCATCTATTCATCAAAAGAAGAAAAAGTGTCAAACTTTATATGGGTTTCCAGAGTAGTGACAAATTTACTCATACCTTGATTTTGATTTTGACGCAAATTGACTGTAGTTTGGCTTTCGTTTTGTGAATTCGTTGAACTATTCTTATTGTTACTATTGGTTGAAGAGGACAGTAGTGCCGGAGAACCAAAGCCTAAGATTTTATTTCAAAATTATCATTAAATCTATAGATTTGAAAATAATTATTAACTAAGGATTAGGAGAAACATATGTGGCATTCAATAAACACTTATGGCTAACCTGAGTTAGACAACACATTTTGAGAGTTTGAAAATGTCATGGCATTATTGGCCGAATTTGTCACCTGAGGCCAAGTACCTTTTCGCAATGATTCGCAATAAGACGACTCTATTAATTACATTCAATCAATTAAAGTAGATTTAAACCAACTTTTCATTTAAATATAGTCTTATTTTCAGACTTATATTGAATTATAAAAAGAATTCAAAATTTTTTTATAGTTTTATTAACAATTTTAATCAAATTAAACTCAAAATACTTAAAACAGCATTAATAGTATATATAAGTTTGGAAAACTATTAGTTTGGATGACACTAGAACAATCTTGCTAATTATTAAAGAAAGGTCATAGTTATAAGAAAAAGATCACAATTAAAAGAAAAATTTGTATCACAATTATTGCCAATACTTTTAAGTGCATTCATTTCAAATAATATCAATAATTCAAAAAATATGTTTAACTAAACATTAATAAAATCTAATATTAAATTATATCAAATTATTAATTAGCTTTTGATGGTTATCAAGATAACCCTACAATCAGTTACAAGTTATTATCATAACTACTTCATTAAATATTAGTAATAATTTTCAAATTTTTTTATTTGAAAACATTATTAGAAAATCAAAGTTTAAAATGTGATAGGTAATAACCAGGAAGAATTAGAAATAAAATGTGTTTGAAATAAAGTTTTGAAAATAGAAATTTTGGAAACATTAAGAAAAAGCGGTGTTTGGATGGAAAGCGAATCCTATGATTGAAGTCATTGTAGGAAAGAGTGTTTTACAGTAAAAGAGAAATAGAGAGAGAAAGTGATGGAGTGATAAACTCACCCGAATAGAGCATCATTTCGGTGATTGACTACTAAACTGAATGAGTGACCAGAAGTAGAGAAAAAGTAAATAAATTGTTTAACACTTTATTAAATCACAATTTTTTATGTTATTTAACAGTTTTTATAAGTTATTGATATAAAGTTTGACAATTGTTTGGCACTAAAGTAATGTTCAGAGAATAGCATTTTGTGAAAACATTTAGAGTTGAGTAAAGTTTCGGATGCGATCAACGATTGGAGTCTATATTATGTAATGTCTATTAAGTGATGGTTTTGATGCGGAATTTTATTGTGTTGTTGTGCTGTCTGTGCAGTGATTGCAATGCGGTCTCCAATCGGAGAGCGGAGATCGTGAAGCAAACGTCAAGTTCCGCCTCTTTGACTGTTGTTTGCTTTCGGAAATATGTATGGAAACGAACGATTGCATCGCTATATGTGTTGTTTAGCTCTTCTTAGCCTTATTTGACGGAATAATAAATAGTTGGAACTAAACCTTAGACTCTATTAAAGCTGAGCACAAAAAATAGCCGTATTTTTGGAGCAAAAATAGACTTTAAGAATCAAATCGAACTGATCTCAATTGATGTGCACTGTTTGGCACTGCTTGCCATTGGTTTGGCACTGGTATCAAGATTTATGACTATAAACACTTACATCAATATGTGTGGAATAATATCCATAGAATATGGGATCTACTGATGAGCACAGCTTTGGTTGAACTTTGTTTTCTTTGAAAAGCCTAATAACCATATTATGTAAAAAGGGATTCAGTTTTGAGTTTGTATTGAATACTGAGTCCATTCTATTTATTATATGGAGTGATATAACGCCTATACCACTGATAATAGCGATTAGGATATGATAGGAGTCGCCGCAATTTCAATACAATAGCCATCGACTCCCGAATAGTATATCAATCACTGCTATCATAGTATTTATATTAAGGGCTGACACAGCCTTTCAGCTGTATTTACATATTGTATATCTGCTGATAGAAAATAGAGTGTATAAGAGAACCTGTCGACCACTTTCTGACTCAATCCAAGCCATGAAACTGAATATCGGCTTAAAATCTACATCTAATGTATTAAAAGTGAGAGGAGTCGACACGTTATCCAAAGCAATAATAACATCATTTTATGCGAGAATCGACTCAATTATATGATTCTATGATTTAATACAATAATAATCTCTTTTATAATTGTATTCATTAGTGTATTGTTTGCTCTGAGAAAACAAAAATAGAAATTTGTGTTAAAAATCAGAGCAATAGTTAGCTCATTGACCGCTTCCTTCCTGCAATTCCTACGTTTTCTGCACTTCACAAGTTATCAGAGCAAAGAAACATACATTTATCGCACATACAATACGAATGGCTTTATTTGGAGCTAAAACTGAATCTATCGAAACAAAAACAGTGGAAAACATTTTCACTGTTTGTTTCTCTATTTTCTCTTTCATATCATGATTTCCATTTATTCTGAGCTTTAGATCTCATTTCAATTGAAATAAAATGGAATTGAGTTTCAAAACGAATCAAACGTTTCTTTTAATGCCAGACATAGAAAAGAGTCTAAATTGAGATCAGATATTGGCTGACATTAAAAGTAAATTTACAAAACAAATGCAAATTTCCGATCAAAAAATCGATTCAATGCTCACCAGAATTGCTTTCGTCGTCGCTTTCGAACACGTCATCCAATTTATGTCCCGAAACTTAAAATTCAATTTAAGTTTAATTATTGAATTAAAGACAGTTTCTTCAAACCTTTCTTCAAATGTTTTAAGTGTTGGTAAAGTATATTCGCCTCTTTCTTATCGCCAATTAAGTCGATTAAATCATGTTTTTGAAGTTTACACAATTCATAACCACTTTTAGGAAAATCTTCGACTCGAAGTGAATTGAATTCCAGTTGAAAGACATTCTGAGACCATAGAATCCATTTGCAAACGTCTTCGTAATCCCAGAAAAGTGGATCTGAAAGTCAATCGTAAATCATTTGTTGGCAAAAGTAATGAACTTTTCTTTTATTCCCATAAAAAGCTTATATTTTCAGAATTGAGTCTTTGATTGGATTTGAATAATGCGTTTCGATATAAATGCTTATTATATTATATAATGATTTGATGATAAGATGGATGGCTGTGAGAAAGACAGAGCCCTTTTGGTTCTCACATTATATCGCATTTTATGCGTTCAATACTATAATTATTATATAATAAAGTGTGGGTTTTGAACACAATATAAATATTTAATAAAATTCCACTTTTGATGAGTTGAACAAAATTTCTTTATATTCAAAGATATTCTTTGATAAACAAAAGGGTTTATCATATATTCTGTATTTCTTTATGTTTGAAAAGGTTTGCCTATAATTCTTGAGTCAAACTCAGAATTTTATGTAATAATAGATGGGTTTATATATCATTACATATATCACTTCCTCCCTCCACCTCTCGATCACGATTTGGCTGAGATATGTCCTGAGGGTACAGAAGAATATGGGTGTGGACAATATGGTTACTCAAACACCGTGGGATAATTCAAATTATTTGGACTACATTTTTAATATAATGCAATATAAATGTGTATTAATGCGGATGTTCTCCAAAACTTATCAATCTTTAGGACCAGAGTTACGATTAAAAGTGCGCCAATGCTGCCGAAGAAGCACGATTTGGCTAAAGGCTCCTGGGTGTGGTGGACACATTACACTCACTGGAATGATAACCACTGCCACATACTTGAGCTCACATACACTCCAAATCCGTTTAGAGAATTGACTCAAAACTAATTTTAATTTTTAATATTCTTTTATATTCTCTACGATATCATCAAAATTAAGACTAATTTTTATTCGATGCAATTATTTATTAATAGTTATTAAGAGTTTTTCTTTTCTTTCTTTATGTTATTAATTGAATCTGTTTTGTGGGAAAATACCTGTTTTGAGACCAAACGCCTTCCACTGATTATAATAATTCTAAGAACTAAGAATTACTTTATAAAAGTTCTGTCATTTTATTTAAGAATTCTCTTTATTTATCAGATTATATCAAAAATTCTTTGCATTCCTTAATATAATATACATTTCTTTATATATTTCTCACAAAAAACCCATTCCTTTGCTTCCATTGATTAAAATATTCAGCTTATCGTCAGTTCACCGAAAAGAGAAATACTTAATGAACACTCATTTAAGTGAATCTACGAATGAGAGATAAATCATTTTCAGGTAAAAGCAAAAGAAGACACGAAAATGACTCATTTCATTAAAAACTTTTCAAATTATAACAACTTTTACCTCGACTTAGACTTTAGTGAAATAAATTTTAGTGAAAAAAAATCTCAAATTTTAGTTCAAAAATATTTTTATGAACAAAAATTTGCATTTAATTGAAGCAAACAATGAAACAAATGTAAAACACTTATCTCTTCATTAATATTCAACAATTGATATCAAAAGTTTTCATAATAACAAGTTTTTTAATTAGCTTGTTCACCTTTGATCAAGCATATTGAACTTTTATAATTGCTTCTTAAAACAAGTAACATTTTAAGAGTCTAAACCATTGATCAAGACAATTTTAAATAAAGAAATTGATAATCTATTTAATTTTATTCATGACTTTCAAAAGACTTCATTAAAAATTTGAGATAATTTTGAGGAAAAGTTATAATAAATGAATTCTTTAGTAAAATATTATTCATCAAAAAGTGGTTAATCTTTTAGTTTTTCAATGTCTTTATCTTCTCTTTAGAGTCAAATCTATTCCCAATTGTTTTTTACATAAAATTCATGAGTGAAAGAGTGCTAAAGTAATACTTCAATGACTAATGTCTGCAAAAGATAATTGTTTTGAAAAGAGAAATTCCAAAGCAATAAATCATTACTTGTTTTCAATATTTACCACAAAATTTAAAAAACTTTTTTAGACTTTTATTCATTAAATTTCGATTAAAAAGAGTAAAATATTTTTCAAAAGAATTTCTGTTCTGTTCTCTCAACCATTCAATTAGGTATTGATTACTAAATAATTTGTTCTAAATATTTAAGAAAAAAATTACTCGTTTTCATTCAAATGAAAAGTATTTATTTCAATCACTTTAAGTATTTGAATAAATTTTCAAAAGATTATGAAATTGTGTGTAATATTTCCCAAGAAATGAGCGCTAATGAGACTGACCTTCAAATCAATGTTTAATAAATAAATAGTTAAATAGAAAACGAGTCTATCATTAAATCTAATCAAATGGTATTTAAACTCAAACTTATTCAATAAATAAAACAATAAATAAGCAAGGAGACAATTATTGAAGACTTACCGGCTCTTACAAAAACTTTGTCAGTGCACTCGTTATCATCACTTTCGTTGTAATCTATTTCTAAATACATTTTCAGATATGACTTTTCAAATAAGACTTTTACTCAATTTTTTTTAACTCAAATAGATTTTTATGAGTCAAATGATATTTTAAGACTAATGTGTTATTCCTTTTATATAAACTTATTCTTAAAAAGTGAAACATATATTGAGGGCCAATAGAAAGCATAAGTAGGAGTATCTTCTTCTCAATGAAAACGGAGATTCAAGAAATATGTGGTCAACACTTAACCGGTGAAAAAATCGTGAGCATCGCATACACATCGCGTAGTGCCAGCCATGGCCTGAGGGCTCCTCCGGCTGTTCATCATATATATAATGTATTATTTCAATAATGATTTTCTTGGAAAACATAATTGTGTTTAAAGTGATATGAAGTATACATAAGGTATACATAAGATATACACAAAGTATACATAAAGTAGCGCTCGCTATACGTTAGAGATTACGCCCACGTATCCCAAGTGTAAAATAATCAAATATAATCTCACGATTAAATCGCCTTTAATTTAAACCTATAGATACCGTTTTGCAATAATGGCTCACTTTTTCCAAGAATTATATCTTTTAAATATTTTAGATCTGATGAGTCGTTACTCAAGAATTTCAAAAATTTTAAGAATGAAATGCTTTCAACTTTAGGTTTGAAAGAAAACAAATTATAGAAATACTACTCATTCGAGTAAAATAGTTGTTACCCATCGCTCTCTTTTCTAAACTATAATCGATTGGAATTGTTTTAAACTCTGAAAAATTGTGGGAATATCTGTTGGAAAATATTATAAAAGTATCGTTTGTTTCAAAATATAACAAAAAATACTATTATTTGTTATAAAAAATGTTATATTTTTTCAGTTCTTTTTTATAAAATTATTTAAATTAAGTTTTATTTGAAATAATTGTGAGACAATTTTGTCCTTGGACATTTTGATAAATCTAATAGTTATTGATTTAAGTTTAAGTTCTTAAAATGAAATGAAGACAATTTTGTGGACATTTTGGAAATGAGTTTTAAAAAGTGTTTTGTTTTAATTTAAGGGATGTTTTAAATGAATGTCTGAAAGATTTTTTTGTTGAAATTAAATGTCGACAAAAGGTTTTTCAATATATTGGAAATGAAGTGAAAAATTGGTTCATAACAAAAGATTTTGGGATAAAGTATTGGATCTCCAGTTGTGCGGTTCTTATCATACCATAGATTAACAAAACGACTCCACTATAAAAAGTGTGGAACAGAGGGAACACTGAATATATGGCTGAGAATGAACTTCACAATAACCAGTGCTGACAGAATAAGGGATATCAAGCCTTCATTATTACTACATTATAGGAGTGACAACACAAGTGAATGAAGAGCACAAACAATAAATAACTGAATAATGAAAGTATCCGTCGAACAGATAAACTAACGGCTGATCTTTTGATTCATAAATGAAAGTCTCCAACACTCTCTACGGGAGAGCCAGTAATGAAAATTACTGATTCCCCAGAGATTCAGATGATTTCAAAGCCGGGTATTAGAGTTGGAATGAGTTGACTCAAGGCTTACATCAAATTGTGTGTTAGGCCTGCATTTCACGCATTTCACGCTTCATATAATCAATAAAAAGAGAGATTCAGACTTGAATGGCATCAATAATATGGATTTCGGCCACAAAATAATCAACTCTACTCTCAATGAACACAAACGACATATAAATGGTATTAAGTAATCAAAACCTATTACTCAATATATTCAACGAATATCTAAATATTTGGATCCTATTTCTCACAATTAAGTTATTCTTAAATCTTATAATTCAATTATTTGTCATTTATTTATTTAATTAAATAGAATAATCTTGCAAATAGTCTAGCAAATAGAAGAGATTCCTACAAAATTCCGGACATTCTATTTGTTGAGAACTGTTTTATAAATTATAATTCATTCAATCATTCATTTAATTTACTTTCAATTAATTCATTCTTTTTATTAAAAGTAAAATTAGAGTTAGAATTGGGTCAACACTAACTAATAATTAGTTTATAAATTATTCATTCATTCAGCTCTTAATAGAATTTAAATTAAAAATGAACTTGCTATTCTTTACTCTAATATTTGCAGACATTTATAATTTAGGATATTTGCTTGGTGCAGTTTTTAGTGTATTTCTATTATCACTCTTAAATATTATTACCAAGATCATTTAAAAATTATTGCCTATCATTATCATTGTATCCATAAAGAATATATGGATGATTTAGATACAAAACAATTGAACTCATGATTTTGGATCATGCTAACCCTATCATATTCATTGATATATTAAATATTTCACTTTTACTATACATTGTATCATGATCAATTCCCTATTATAAAGAAAAGTTAATTGCCACTGGCTATTAATAAGGATTCTAAAAGTGTAAATTGAATATTACTTTCATTAATTTTGACAAAATTTGAATAAATTTTTATTCTTTTATAGATTATTCACTTCTTTTCTTTAAAAAAATTTAAAATAGTTTTAAATGTTTTTAAGTTTCTTTACCCGAATAATTATTTATTTATTATTTGTGACACTTTTTATTCAAATCAATGGTTTTAAATTCAAATTGTAATTTGAGTTTTAATGAGTCATATGGGTGTGTTTGAGGCCCTACTTTGAGCTCTAATACTGAGCAAAAGAGATGCGTTAGAGCCCGAGAGACACTCTGAATATATTAAGATAATTATTCTCTTAAAGCACTTTTACCCAAACAAAAGACAACAAACATTATTGAAATCCTTTCAATTATTGAAAATAAGTTGAGAATCAAAACTAAAAGTCTTATATAAAAATCTTTTAAATATTTTAATTAAAAAGGTTTCAAATACTGGAAATACCCAAGAATGTGATATAATAGGAAAAAATTATATGAAGATAAACTTACAAATGGAACTTGCTAAGACTACCCATAAATGTCCAAGATTAAATAGATAAAAACAAAAGGTTTGTCAGGATTTGATATTTTCTAAGTTTAATAAAAATATTCTTAAGATAATATTTTAATCATATAATTAAATAATATAAAAAAATTTTCTAAAAACATAAACATATTTGATCTAGCTCGTTTTACAAGTGAAAATTTTGAATGTAAATAATTTGAAAACAAAGAGATATTGAAAAAATTCCAAAACATCCTTGTAGCTTGTAAAATATAGAACATGATAAGTAATAAAATATTATCATAAATACTTTTAATCTAACAAAAAAGAATAAAAAAAATTTCTTTTGCAAATTTGAGCATGTTTACAAACGAGTAATGCAATCAATGCGGGAATCAATGTAAGCTCTTACAAAGCTCTACAAAGATTTGAAGAAAAAGTATTGGTACATTTTTGGGAACATGGTGAATTTTTTAAAAGTTTGAAAATGACTACTTTTAGTGTATTAAAGTTAAAAAATGGTTTTTGTTCTCATATTTTTTATTAATAATATTTTGATTAAATATAATACAATTATTAAATATATTTTCATTAAAATAGTCTTAAAGAAGTATTCAATTTTAAATTACCCTCATCAGAATTGACTAAAAATCTAGTTTCTAGACAAATAATTTAATTATTTTTATTTATTTTATTGTATGCTCTAATCATGATAGAAAATCTATTATTTTAAATGTTAAAACAATTTGTCACATTTCATACATACTCTTTGTAATTGTTTAAAAAATTTAGAGTAAATCTTTAGAAAACATTATTAATAGAAACAATGTTTCAAATTATTCATAAATATGTTTCAATTTATTCAAGGTGATTTCTAATTTAACCTTTAATATAAAAATACAACATTTAATATATAATACACCAAAAAATCTAGACGTATTTGTTATCAAGCTAGTTCTCATATAATTTTTTTCTTTTACCGGATATAACATTAACTTTTGCAGCGATTGAAACAAATTCTGTCATTACTTCCAGTACTTGGAATCAAATAAAGACTTCATTTATATTAATTTGTATATAATGTAAATTAAGTAAATCCAACTGGAAAATTCTGGGACCTTTATAGCAGGCAAATTATTTATTAATACAAGTAAATAGAGGTGCCTGTTTTCTCTTTTATAATAGAGTGACTATGTTAGAAATTAAATCAGGCACCTCTATTTACTTGTATTAATAATTAATTTTTCTGCAAAAAAGGTCCCAGGATTTTCCATTTGGATTTACTTAATGTAAATGAATGTATCACTTAGTGTTCGCAAAAAGAAATTTTTGAGAAATTTTATATGAGAAACTTTCTAGAAATTTCTCCCTAAAATTTCTCTATAGAAAATTTGTATATTCAAAAGGTTTCCCATTATTTTTTACTAAAAATGACGTAATTCATGTACACATTCAATTTTGGCGCCAAAATAAGCGACAAATATTACGTTACATAGAAATAAATCAAATTTATTATAAATTTATAATAGATTATAATAATGAATTAAGTTAATAAGTAACAAATTAAATTAATAAATAAAATAATTAATTAGTTATAGGGTGATGAAATTATTAAAAATCAGTAAAAAGATTAAAAACGAAATTATTTATAGGCAAAAAGCTGCCAAATTAAGACAACCCAGTCAACCAATTAAATATTTATTTTAAAATCATTCATAAAGTTCATGAAATAGTGACAATTTTTTTTAAAACATGTATAATTAACATTCAATAGGATTCCCATTTATTTAATGTTAATATGGGAATCCCATTGAGAGAAATTTATGAGAAAGTTTCTAGAAACTTTCTAAGCAATTTTCGAAATACGAGAAATTTGCGAACTCTAGTATCACTACATTTACATTATATACATTATATTATATTCAATATAAATCAAATATTAACTTATTTTTTTATAAACATTTAAATCCGATTAAATTAACTTTAATTTTAACAAAAACTTAAAGTTATTTTAAAGAATTTTTGAATTTAAACTAATTTTAATTATAAAATTTGTCTAAAATATACATAAATTGGTTTTATAAGTAATTATGAAAAGTATTGCATAAAATTTGGGTTGAATTTTATCCTATTATTGAATTATTTGAGCGAAAAATTAGTTAAATTTCATAGAAAATAATAATTGGATGAAATCATTGAATTATGAAAGAACTTGACATCAATACAAAAGTTAGTCTTTCGAACTAATTATTTAAAAATTTTGATAATTAACTATAAAAATGAATTAAACGAAATATTGAAAGGAAATGATTTAATCTAATATTTAATGGAATAATTCTTTTGACCAAATCTTAAACTTAATATAAGTATTTCATTGATTAAAGCATTGAATCGATTGAAAGAGAAGTGCAATAAACAAGTGATATGTTTGTGATATCACGTATTTCTTCGACACTTAAATCTATGAAAAAGTAAGAAATCGTTGAGAATAATATCAGACATCAGTAAATAATAGACATTCGGAGCTTATCTTTTAGTATAAGTCAATGCATACCAGAGAACGGATTTCCACTACTAAGTGCTCTTTCCGAGCGCTCCGGCATTAAAGTTGCTAACATTAAAAGGAATGGCACTGAATTCAAGCATAACTGTCAAAAGGTATTGGATCTGATAAATGTTTATTGTCTTATTATACGCTCACAATCGAACCAAAAAATAAAAGTCAACACTTTTTAGAAGACTTTCAAAATTATTGACTTTTCTTACAATAAAATCACTTAATATTGTTTTTTAAATATTATTAGTCCTTATCATAAAAGAATGACCAAGGTAATGCTCACACTGGTAATACTTACACAAATAGAACATTGTTTCACACATTTCTAATTTAATTCTTTAATATTTCTTAAGAATATTTTAGTTTTTATAATAAAACTTAATTAAAATAAGTTGTTATGAGTTAACAATAGATTACTTATCGGCGATAATTAAAACAAATCACATGTTTTTATATATTTGTATAAAGAATGCAACAAAACTACTGAATTCATTGATAAAAGTTTATAGATTTGTTGTCTTTTCCACTTAGAATTGCTGACAATACAAAAGTGCTGTTCTAGATCATTTTTTTTATCTAACTCTTTATAATAAAATCGATGTTTAGTTATATTTATAAAAATTGTAGCAAAAATTGATGGCTAAAATCAGAATTGTGAATGAAGCAAGGTAATAATTGCCCGCTTTTAAATCAAATAGTGATACAATCGATGTGTCCATTCTTTTGGTCAAATCTCTTCTAAAGGCATTCAATTTCATATTTGACGGTTACTGTAGTGAACTCTATAGTCATATAAACGAACTAATTATAACTTTGTTATCAAACGATGGATTGAAAACAATTATTAATAAATTAATGATAATTTAATTAAAATTATTTTAAATTAGAGTTAGTCTTCAAAAATATATTTCTTTTGAAAACATATTTCTTTTGGTTAAGGTTTGAGTAAAAAAACAAGTCTTTTGGTGACCTAACCATAAAGAAAGAGATAGTGTTATGTAAAAGACCTTCAAATGAAGGGATGGGTTGTGTTTGTTGTGTAACACATTATTTGAACGTCAGTCACATCACAAAACGTCAGAGATTTTGTGAAAAAATGTCTGTTTTGTGACTTCACTCGTCTTCGACTCTTATTTATGCGCAATAAATGTGAGGACTCAGACTCTCTATGAGTGTCTATGAGTGGGACCGGCTTTCAGTAATAGTGCCATCACTACATCACTAGTGTCTAAACACAGTCCTAATATAGTGTCTGTGCAGTTGTACTCTCAGTCGTCGTCTGAAGAGAGAGACGAGTCTTTAGTCTATTCTTTGACCATTTGTTCCACATTTTAGTAATGATTTAAAAGTAATTATTTTTATAATCATTTAATTTAAAGTTTTGACCAAAAATTTTTGCAAAAAAAATAATTCGTATAAATATATGCATCGATTTGTTGGTCGAAACACATAATTAAAGTGAAGGTTAAAAACGGATAATCAATAAATTGATTGAAAGCAATGCCAGTCCTGTCGACCGCCTATTACTCTAACTATGGGTCGAACTCATCTCCGGTGAGGAACGGGTCGTCGGCTTCAAGTTTCTCATCTCTGCGGCCGTACTCGAGCACATCCCTCAGCTCTAAGAGTAGATCCTCATATGATTTGACTCAATACCGGCCCTCAAACTATTTGTCGTCGCATCCGATAAACACTTCTTCATATAAGTATCCCTCGACTTCTTTGTCCACTAATTCTTCTAATTATTATTCAAACCGATATTCGACCGGAATTTCCGGTAAGAAATCATTTATTTTTAGTTTAAAATCATTGAAAAATGTTTTTTGTTTTTTATGAAATTCCTTTCATTCCTTTCTTCTAATATTTTAATGTATTTTTCGTGTTTTCATTCAAAAACAATGAATTAAAGTGTTTTCAGACTCGAGTTATAACTATTGACCCAAAAATATAATAGAAATCATTATATTTTCGGTTTTTGTCATTAAATTATTTATTTATGGCTTTAATTGTCTTCCAATCGTTTCAATACAATTAAATAGTCTTTCATTTATTGTATACGAGTTTTGAATAGTTTTTATTTATTTCACTAAAAATATAATCTATTTGGAATCCATGGAATCGGTGTCACTATATTTATACAATATATATATATAATTATATATACAATACATATATATAATTATATATAAATCTATTTAATTGAGTTTATAAACAAATAATAATAAAAAAAGTGTTAAACAAAAACCAATATTTATATTGTGTTTAATAATGTGTCAAAAGTAAAGAAACTAAAGTGACGTAAAAGTTATGAAAAGCATTACTCTTATGACTACTTTTTTTGATTAATATATTCACTATTAATAGACAGAAATTTATTTCTCATTTGTTTTACTAATTTTAGGGATAAATCACTTGAAAAGACCTTTTCTTCAGTGAATATAAACTTTTATTTAATATCAAAAGTTTATTGAATACCAAAAGTTATTAATAACTTATAATAAATGGTTTATAAATTTAAAATGAAAGCACTTTTCGTTTGACTTTTATATTAAAATATAATAAAACTATTATTAAAAGAATATAAATAATAGGGATTTTGTTTATCACATAAAGTGATTCCAAGTTAACCCAAAAAACAACAATTGTGTGGAACACTATTTTGTTGTTTTATGGGTTAATTGTATTCGTTTGACAACTGATGAGATTATATACTCTCACTTCAATTGCTTTTAATTAAATGCAATTCATTCTAAATTAAAGTCTTTTTATGAATTTCATTAGTTTTATGTAAGAAAAAAGTTTATTTCAAAGACGTTTTACGCCATAAATAAATGCAAAGATAACTATTTGAGAGAAAATCCCATTTTATTGAGAAAATGTTAAAATATTATAATTAGAAAAATTGCGAATTCTTTCGACTCGACCTCTAAAGACATGGATTAGTTTAGTATTAGTGACGGCTCAGACCGAAAACTTGTTGAGACACTTAACGTAAAAAATGTGTCGCAATTTATTTTCCGCAATTAATTTGGGGAAAATATCATCGGATTTGATGCTATCATTTCGATATGATTTTCCCATTGTTTTAGTGTTAACTAACACTAACGTCACTGAAATAGTTTTCCTCTTTTTTTATGCAAAATCTGTGATAAGTAGTTAAACGGTATATCGATTTAAATCCAATTTTTATAATTTTTTTATCACATTTTGAGTCATTAATTGTGAAACGAATGGCAGTAAAAACGATATTAATACCAATATTGCCGACAGGCCTCTCATCCTCGCCCTCATCGGTTACATTAACGCGTTATAATCAAAGACGTTCGAGTCTGGACTATACCGATCCGGACTACTCCTCATCATTAAAGGTATAATCATTTTTATCATAAAATAATTTTTATTTCTTTTCATATCTTTAGTACTGAATTTTTTCATTAGTTTTCATTGAAATAACTATTACTTATGATTTGATTGATTTATGAATTGATTTATAATTCATTGGTTTCTTTGGTTTTATAGTTTATACTATAGTTGTAGTAAAGATATTATTTATGTTTGATTTAAGTATTTGTATTATTTCCGCGATTATTGCTTTCGTTGTATTTTTAATGAGATTTTTAGCATTTTTTCCAAAGAATTTCTTTTTCACTAATTTTTTGATTTTTATCTTTTGATCGATTGGTTGAGAGAATAATTGAATTAATGGTTTTATTTAGTACTGAATCTATTATCGGTTCTATCCTTGAATTAATGGTTGAGTTGACTAATGATAAGTTCAAACATAAATTGATTTAACCAATTAATTAATTGACATTAGAAGACATTATGAAAATTTGTCGTTTGGGAGGGACTCACAAAATGACTTTTATTTTTTGCCCGAATCTAAAATAACTCACTTTATATTGATTTTAATGAAACGCTTTAAACGATAGTTAAGTTTTCATCTTTTATTAAATGTTTTAATTGAAGGGAAGTAATAGTTATTAACTTTTATCTAAAGCCCACCACTGAATGGGGGCCACCACTCAGTTAATGCGTTTATATTTAAACAATTAATCGATAGTATTGACCCAATTTTAGTTTGAATCTCAACCAAAATAACTGTCACTCAGACTATATTCAATAATCGAGCACTACTTAAGTGTATCTTTTGTTTGTTTGCTTATTATCTATATTTTATTCATTGACTTCACTCAAGGTTTTTGACTTTATTTTCCTCAAACTTTTCGTTGTTTTCATTTGCAGACAATTTTTCAAAAGAAGTACTGATTTATGAATTTGTGGTCAAAATTTATAAATTATTTGAGAATCGAATCAATAAATTTTTCCCATAATTTTTATTAAAAGAAATTCAGATAAATTGACTCAAATTGTTTTGAAATCTTAAATGTAATCAATGAAGCTTACAATGTTATTAAATCACCTTGGTAATCCCTGATTTGCCCATTTTTAGTGACCTTATATTCAAAGAGCTGTACTATTCTGTAGGAATGAGTGTTGAAACCTTAAATTTTGGCACAAATTGTGTTTATTCTCAACTCGTAATGTCTGTCGACTAAATAGGTTTCGTAGTTTCAAAACAAACGGTTCGTCCTTTTGGCTAAAATTAACGCAAATGTTTTCAACGTTTAGACAATTTTTAACTGTTTTGGCAACGAATGCATATTTAGTTCAAAAATGAAAATATTTTTTTTTTCTCATTTCTTAAGTGTTAACACATTTACTCGAATCCATTGATTGTATTCTCATATTTAGAATTTAAGCAAATATTTGCGTCATTTCTTTGTCTAATAATAAAGCGATGGCTTAAGAAATAAGTTTTTGGACACAATTGATGTCATTAGTTATCGTTTGTATAAATACAGTCATAAAAGTGATGGAATTTTTTTATTCATATCTCACTTAATATAAGATATTTATAACGTTTAGAGACTCATAAAACTCATTTTCAATTAAATGCTTTTATAATAATATAAGTTTAGAAATACAGTTAATGTATAGTTAATATCGTTAACCTCTGTTTTATCTCTTCTTTGAATTTTTGTGCCAAAAGTGAATTTATATATAAAATAATTAATTGAAACAATTATTTATTTATTTTCATTATCTCTAATGACTTTTATTTTGAATTACGATTAAAGTGTGAATCAATAAAACATATGTTTCATATACATAGTGTTCGACACCAGTGGCCGGTTTGACCAATTTAGGCAATACCTGTTATATGAATTCTGTACTCCAAGCACTTTACGCAACGCGACAGCTCAGGGAATATATAACTAATGGCAACGAATCCGGTGGAATACTCTTTTCTGGTTATTATTTATTTATTTCACAAATTTTCTATTAAAAAATTTTGTCATTTTTTAGGTCTGTCGAGACTTTTCAAAGAGATGTCATCAAATGTACGATCGGGTTATGTGAACCCCTCCTCATTCAGATCACTATTCATTCAATATCAGCCAAAGTTTAGAGGATATGAGTAATAAATAATTTTATTATTTTCATTATATTTTATTTATATAATAATAAAAATTTCTGATTTTTATGGCACTGGTAGTCAACACGACGCTCAGGAGTTCCTTAGATACTTGATTAATGGTTTGCACGATGAGGTCAACAAAGCCAAGAGAAGACCAAAGACTAAACTCATTGAACGTAAGTCTATTTGTTTACGTTTTTTGTATCACTTTTTGATTTTGATTTGATTTGAATGATAGCCAACACATCACAGGAGGCGTGGAATCAATATAAAGGAGTAATCGATGACTCGCGTCTCATCGATTTATTCGTCGGACAGTTCTCATCAGTCATTAAGTGCTCCGAATGTAATAATACCAGCAGTTGTTGGGATCCTTTTTGGGATCTTTCACTACCCCTTCCTAGAGACAGGTCTGTTTTCTAAACATTTAAAATGTGTTATCATTATTTAATGAGACTTTATTTAGAACTCGATGTGATATCGAACGATGTGTCGAAGAATTTACCGCTCAAGAAGTACTCGACGACGACGAACAACCCGTATGTCATTTGATTGTATTCGGCTTTTGTTTAATAACTTATATTTTATTGTAATTTAGTTTTGTTCTCGTTGTAAACGTCATCGAAGGTCAACAAAAAGGTTAACTATTCAAAGGTCGCCACAAATACTAATTTTTCGTAAGATTTTGTCGAAATTATTATTGTTTTATCAATAAAACGATTTCGTCTTAAGATTTGAAAAAGTTTGCGAACGACGGCTTTAAGCTCTCGAGTCAAGACATTAATGTAAATCCAAGTATTAGTATAGACGGGCGAACCTATCATTTATATGCGTGTGTCTGCCATCACGGATACTCCTCACGTAGTGGTCATTATACTGCTTACTGTCAATATGACAACAAATGGTTTCACTTCAACGATGAAAGGTTTTACCGATTATTATTTTCAGTTTAAGAGTACTAATGATTAAAATATTGTTTTATTAGAGTAAAGGATGTGACCGATTCATTCTCTACCAGTCGTTTGAGCGACGCTTATGTTTTGTTTTATAAAAACGATTCGGTTAACTATTCTTCGCGACTCTGAGAGCTTTGAAAAGCTTTGAAAAGATATTAATTTAAACATTTATTTCTGAATTAAAACCATTGCAACGAATCACTAATTAAAGTAAAGTTTCAAAAAAGTGACTTCAATATGACTTCAATATAATGTCGAATAACGTTCCAAAAACAGCAAATATTTTATTTACTTTTAAATAATTAATTTTTTGAGCAGAAATTTTCATTTAAATTATTGACAAAATATAGACTTTAGACTAATTTTATTACATTTCGACCGCTTTTTGATTAAAAAACTTTTTTTAGTTGTTTTGAGATTTTAATTGACTGTTATTTAGTTTTAAATCTTTTATAATTGATTTTAAATCAATAGTTTCTAACAAAAAAAGTTTAGTTTAAATCTCATTAATTAATCGTTTATTTTAAAATTAATGTCAAATTAATGCTAAAAATTTTATTAAACATCTTTTAAATGATTTTAAAGAATAGTTGAATCGTTTTATTTATGTTTTATTTAATGTTAAGTTTTTTGAAATGAATGTTAAAATAATTTTAAATTTATTCACAAAATCTTTGATAGAAATCAATAAAAAAAAAGTAATACAAAAATGAATAAAATTTGATTCAAATAAAATGAAATGTTATGAAAAAATAAGTATTTTCTCATAATTGACTGATTATGAATTTGCATCAACAGTTCACCTCAAATCACTTGAGTATAATTTTGATCTTGTTAAATAGTAGTTATGTTTTATGAATAACTGTAAACAATATAAGAAATCTCTCGAATTATATTTAATTAATTTTAAATTAAGAATTCATTATAATTTTAGCTGATGAATGTTCTTGGTATTCACCACTTTCACGCTCTGAGCGCTTATTTATTAAAAAGTATTCGATTTGTTTTAATGTTTTATCAAAACTTAATTTCGTTGAAAAACTTCAAATGGATTTAGTTTTTTGTATTTGTCTTCTATTAATTACTATTAGATTTGAAACAATATCTGCACAAAAGAGAAACGATTTGTGCGAATCAACAAAAGGACAGTTTGAGGT
>JAQFZM010000245.1:0-42176 GCA_034695785.1 Galumna obvia
TCTCATAAATTATTAATGACTTTCATTAAGGTTTATATAAATATCTTTCTAATATCATAATTTTTACTTGGTGAATTGTTTAATAAGTAATGAGATGAAAATATTGACTTTAGATATAAGTGTAGACTAAAACTTTGTTGAAACTAAAGGAAAGTTTCCTGAAAAAGGAAATTCCTATAAATAAAATGCTTTCTAGGTTATTTTTAATTTTAACTACCATTTTATAGATTAGACTATCTATTAATTGTGGCCAAATCGTGGATACGGTTTTGTTTAGAAAGAAAATAGTTTCGCGATGTTAGGACTCGGAGTGACAACTGTATTAATGTGGATATGTCTTGTGATGGACACAAATTCAGGACTAAGAAAGATATCATAAATAGTAATTTCGTGTTTTATTTCTTTTTGGTTTCTTCATATATTGTGTTGGCATATAAATTATATGATATAATCAGGACATAACCTAACAAGTTTAAAAACAAGAATTTATAAATTATATAAATTATTTAAAGTTTAAGAAAGCCAAATAAAATATTATACAAACCAATTAAAAGTGAACAATTTATAACTTACTCCAATTAATAACCAAATTTTACAAAAACCCCAACTCTAGACATAGATCTAAACCTAAATCTAAACATAACTCCAACCCAACTCTAAAATTAACTTCAAAATCAACTCAAACCCAACTTTAATCATAACATCAAACCTTTCCCAAAACATAACTTGGTTATAACTAGGGATAGGAACATTTAAATTTTGCGCTTAAACATATGAACAAGTAAAGATTTCAACTATAAATTATGTTGAAAATTAAAATTCTATTCGTATAAAAACTATTTAATGAATGAATGAATATTTTATTTACTTTTCTAGACATTATTGATAGTCATCGGTCAGTACTTTTTCAATATAATAGAGTTATGACCATGAAACAACGTTTAGCAAGAGTGAATCATTTTCAATACAACTAATTATTAAAGGGTTTACTTTTAAATGCACTAGGTAATGATATTTAAGAGAAGAAGAAAAAGGGCACCCAAAAAGGGCTCCCAATTCCTATTGCTAGTCTTAACTTAAGACTAAAGAAATACAAATCAAAGCAATTATAAAAGCTTTTATTAAAAATCAATCTATAGTTTCAGGATTTTATATAATGTATTAATAAATTTAAAACTTTAATACAAAATAAATTTTTATTATAATTATTATTAAAATAAAGGAATAATTTTATTATTCTTTACATTCGGTTTGTATTCAATGCAATCAATGAACGGATTCATATACACTCATGTGCAATATTAGTGACAGTGGTTTTTTTCTATTTTCTCCTAAAATATTTATGGGAATTAAATTCCTTTTTAAACCCAAATATGGTTTTATTGATATTTTCTGAAAATAGAAAACCTTTAATTTATCTTGTCTATTTTTCGAATTATTTAATATTTTCTAAAGAGTCGTATATTATGAATTTCTCAGTTGATATTTTTTATTTTTTTTAATTTTTAAAAACTAGATAAAAAATAAGCCGATAAGTGTATTTTTGTTTTTCAATATTCTTATCTGTTTAGATAAAATAACCTTCCAAGTTTCGAAATTTTGAAAATTCTAATTGATCTTGTTCAAATTTTACTTAGTAAATTTTATTGAAATTTAGTATTTAAATGTAAAACAACATACTTTATGATTTAATTAATTCATTTTCATTCAGACTTCATTAATTAATTAATTCATTTTACAAAATTCTAGATTAATATCTTGCTTAAATCAAAAATTATTGGAAATAATGTAATTTCCCATATTAAAATTAAAATGAATACTTATTTCATTAATGAATATAATAGATAATAAATTTTATATAGGAAATTACATTGCCAATAATTATTGATTGGACTGAGATATATTTTTAAAACTTTGTTCAATAATAGAGTATGTTATTTTACATTTAAAAACTAAATTTCAATAAAATTTATCAAGTAGAATTTGAACAAGATCAATTCGAATTTTCAAAATTTTGAAACTTGCAAGGTTATTTTATCTAAACAAATAAGAATATTGAAAAACAAAAATACACGTATCGGCTTATTTTTTATCTAGTTTCTAAAAAACTTTAAAAATAAAAAATATCTTTTGAAATATTTTTAATATACGACTCTTTAGAAAATATTAAATAATTCGAAAAATAGACAAGATAAATTAAAAAATTTTCATTTTCATAAAATATCTACAAAACCATATTTGGGGTTAAAAAGGAATTTAATTATAATAAATATTTTAGGAGAAAATAGAAAAAAACCACTGCCACTAATATTGCACACGAGTGTATATAAGATATACTTCTAATCAAAAATTCAAAATTTCATATTTCATGAATTCATTTGTTGTTTACCTTTTCCCTCAAATAAAATAATTCCCATCATTTGCATAAATATGATCATGGACAATGGATTCAATGGACTTGATCATTTAATATATGCATTCCTGAGATTGTTCTGTCAAACAAAAGTCTACGATTCATAAGAAGAACAGAGAATACATTGAATAATAAACTTAAATATAAGAAATTGTTTGAAAAAGTTATTGGAAACAATCGTAAGAATAAATATTAATAAACAATTTGAATATTTTTTATTGAAATGATCATTGTATTTGTTCAATGACAAGAACCATTAATAATAGTTATGCAAAATAATTTAACTAGGTCACACTATCCTAAAAATGATCTATTTCAGTTCAAATTGATGCTGATTTAGTTAATCATTTTGACATTGAATTGAGAAACAGTTGGAATATTAAAACAAATGTTGATATTATTTACTTCATTTTTTTGTTCAAAATTATTAAAGTCTTTGAAATTCATTATTATATAAATAAATTAAATGAATTTCAATTTAAAAAAATACAAAAGAATTTCATTTATTAAATGAATTTTTTTGAAGGAAAACAAAAGAAAAATAAATTTCTTTCTCACTCTTAAGGGAAAGTTATATTCTGTGCTAATAATTGGCACAAAACTTGAAGGGAATTCTTGGCACTGAATCTAATTGATTAAATTATTCAATAGTAGAAAATGTTAGTCATTTAAGAACAGAATTTTAACAGTCATTTAGAGAGAGATTTATTAATTAGTTTTTTCATTAATTATTTAAATTTTGGTTTAAAATGAATTTAATTTTCTTTTATTTAAAGATCAACGAATTAATTAGTTATCAAAACTAATTAAAGAAGTTTTTTTACTATTTTTAGATTAAACCTATTTTAAAGAAAATAAACAAAATTTGGAACAAATGGATAAAAGAAGCAAGATCATGTTCCCCTAAACAAATATTACTTAAATTCAATAATATAGCAATAATTTTGTTCTCATTAATTGAAGGAAAAAAATTGTACCAAAAAATAATAAAAACTTTTAATTTTAAAAGAATAAGAGTTTATTTGAATAAAAATCCAGTTTTCCAGGTATTCCTAATTACTTGAAAAGGCCTTCCTTTCCGTCCTTTGCCTTCTGTCCTTGTTCAAATTAGATTCTAATTTATATTTAATTTAGAGTTTGATATCATTAAATGTGAAAAAACAGTTGAACTTCATTTTCAATTTATCTGAACATTTAAATACAATTATTCTAACAAATATGAAACAAATTATTCTTATCCATCAAAATTTTTTAATTAATTACTGAATTTCAATTATCAATCAAAATAAGTAAAAAATTTACTTGTTTATTCATTTTATATAAATGTATTAAAACCAGGGTCCTCAGTTTCCGTATGAAGCTTAAAGCTTAAGTTTAAAAAAGGAACGTGCTAAACTCTGCAATAAATAATAAATCATAAAATCTTTGAATTAGTATTGAAGTTTGTTTTTGTATATTATTTTTATAAAACGTTAATCATTGAAAAGTATTTTTGATTCATTCATAAATATATGTCAAAATATAAATCAGGGTTGTTTCTAATAACTTACTTAATAATAATCAAAGTATTTTAGAATCCTTGTATTCTTATACGTACTTAATACCATGCACATTTTATAAAGCTTTCATACGAATCTTCATACGGAAACTGAGGACTCTGATTAAAACTTATATTATATACCATTTTCTATCATATAAGTGGGTATAACATAAGTATAACCCCATTTTGCCAAATCCATATTCCTTTTAGTTGAACATATATATCCTTGCTCAAACAGAAGAAAATTCGTTCTAATTGACCAAAAAAAATTCCTTGTTTATTTTGATAATTGTCTGGAAAGGGAAAAAAGATATAACCAAATTATCAAGATTAATCTCAATAAAGAGGGGAATACCTTATCTATAATATTTGATATAGTATAATATACTGAATCATTTAAATGTCAATTAATTAGTTTTATTGGTTTTCTAATCCATTAACTTTATTAAGTGTGTTTCGGTCAAATGAGATTCGGCGATATGCGATCGAACCTTAAAATTGTATTCAATAATAATTTACAAATAATTGGAAATATATATAAAATGATTGTTTCTTAGATACAAAAGCGGAAGTTTTTCAATATTCTTGATTATTTTTATTACTAGTTTATTGTTTTAAAATAATTGCAAGTTTCAATTTGCAATTTGCAAGAGTTTATCCCTGCTTTTTTTAATAATATAAGTTTATTGTTTTATTTGCTATTCTTTTTGTAATTAAAATTCAAAATAATTGCAATAAAAAGGTTTTGCAATGTTTGCACAAAACCTTCTTTGTTATTAAGAATTGATCATGGTCACAATCCTAGTATAATTCTTATTACGTTTTTGTTTAAAACTTTATATTTCAATATTAATTAAAGTTCTTTAAATTCCTTCAGTTATTATAAATAATAATAATAATAATAACAATAATTAGAAGTGATGTAAGAATTTATTACTTTTATAAACTAAATCATATAATCTTGATATTGGATTAAATTTATCAAGTTAAATATCTTAAATTATTTAATATAAAAAATAACAAGAACAATTTAAGTTCTTAATATTTAAAGTTTATCATATTTTGAAAAAAACTAGTTTAACTTGATCAAAGTTCAAATATTCGATAAACTTTATCAAAATATTTGGTTAAACACATAATAAGATTAGAATAAAATTGGATTCACTTTTTAGTTGATTTTGAAAAGTAAAAGTTGTTAACAAACAATGATATATAAAAACAAAATAAGCATTTATTACATCATTTTATAATTAATTAAAGGTTTTAACAAAATATTTGTTTTCATGACATCATTCATTCCTTTAGGAACTCTTTAGAATTACTCTAAAATTTAAGAGATCAAAGAGTATGTGTTAATATCATTAAGAAAGTAATAACCCTTTGATTAATTGATACTAATCTGTGAAACATAACTTAGTTTTAATTCATATTAATTCCTATTAAAAAGAAGTGAACGCTATTAAAAAGTAGCAGAAATAGAGAGCGACGTGACTTTTGAATCATACACTAATAGGAAACGCCTATGAATTTATTAATTCTACTAGGTGTAGTGTTCACAGATTTCTCATATCTCAAAAATAACCTAGAAAGTTTCTCTAAAATTTCACTCAACATAATTCCCATATTAAAGTTAAATATAAGATAATCCCATTAAAATATTATAAACATTGAATGTGATTCCTATAAACACTATTTATAAATTATAATACTTATTAGCAAAGACTCAATATTTTTGTTATTTTCATGATTTAAGTTATTTTTATCTAGCTAGTTTTAATTATCTTGTTTTAGAACTACTGAATTAAAAATAGGTTTATATTATTATTAATGGAAACCCCATTGACTAGAAATTTCATGAGTTAGAGAAATTGTAATGAGAAAGTTTCTCAGAGAACATTTCTCTTATGCGATCCCTAATAATGTGGAGACGGGTGTTACCCATATCTATTGGGGTGTCAGTTATCCCTCAGTAAATCTTTATATTTAACTCATAAGACTTAAATCAATTTTAGTTTTTTGAATAACAAAAAATCTGAATCCAATCAAACAAAAGCCATGAATTGTTTATAGTTAATGTAACTAGATTATCATCAAATTATTAGCATTTATGAGCAAGCAAATAGTTATCAGATTATACTAAATGAGATAAACTCGAACATTACAGCCATAAACCTTAAAAATACCATTAATTTGTTCTCAAAACTCAATATTCAAAACAAAAATCTTTTTGTTATAAAATATTTTTTTCAAATTAACTTTTAATTTAAGTTTTATTCATAAATTTTAATATTAATTTCTCTTATTTTTAAATATTTTAGAATAAATTGTATTTTTTTGAATCGTTTTAATATTTGATTGATTGAACTGAATTGCTATATACAGGGGTACGCAGAGGGGGTTATGATTTGGCACTTAATAAATGTTTTGGTTCAGTTAACATTAACTTTACTTTTTATTCATATGAATTGCTTCCCTCTGATCATGTTAATGTAAATGGCACCATGCTGAGTTAATTCTAATCAGTAATTTTTAATCAAATTGCCCCATTTATTATTTTTATTCATTTAATCTAGTTGAAATTAAATTCTTGTTTACGATTATTTGATAAGCATAAGTTAATGGTTCTAGCTCAAAGTTACCTAGAATTTCAAATTAATATGAAAGGTTATGCAAAAAAAAGTTAACTTGGATGCAACAGTTGTGTTGATAACCTCCTTCTGCATCCCTGTTTCCGAGTAATAAAGTAATCGCTTTCCTGTTTTGGGCGTCTATTCTGTGAAACCAATTGATATTAAAATTGCAATAATTGTTGAACTTTTTTAAAGCGGGAAAAATTGGATCTGAATTTCGATCGTTTAAATCAATCAATTTTATATAATTCTTTGCAAAATAATCTTGTTCATATTAATACTATGATAGATGAACTATCTAAAATGATTAATCTCTATTTATATAATAAGTTTTGAATATTTATAAGTTATATTTAAAATTTCATTGTGCTAGATCATTTTAAATATCTGACAGTATAATTAGAAATTAATCGGATTCAGATAAATTTTCACTATATTTTTTACCAAGATTATTATCAACTATTATTTTTAGCCCACTTTTCGTGTAAAATGTGTTTTATTTAGTATTAATGATAATAAAGTTTCACAAAACATAAGATAAGTATACTTTTATGTAATCCTTTCTCAATGGAAAAAACAACTAAAATAACACCAATTAGTAGATAATGAGGTTATTATATATTATTAAATGGTTCACAATTCAAATCATTTCTGATTTTATCAAATATATGTTATTTTGTGTCTTTTTTGTTGATAACTCGGAAATATCAGATCTATAAACTGATTTATAAACTGACAAAATTAATCAATTGAGCGCTTATTTATTAATTCAATTATTTCATAACATTTAATTTAAGCTCATTTTCTTTCTCTACTTTTGCGTAGGAAATGATAAATAGCTTTTTAGACACTCTTTCAAAGTTCATTCATAAAAAAATGTGTGTTTGTTTGTGAGTTTGTTTGTGAGTGTGTGTGTGTGTGTGTGTGAGAGAGAGAGAGAGAGAGAGAGAGAGAGAGATGAAAAGGAAATTTAAGTTTAATTTTATTAAAAATATATATTTAAGTCTTATTAAATTTTAAAATAATAATTAATTTTTATTAACTTATTAATCAATTTTAACCCTCATTTAATTATTAACAATTTTTGAATCTAGCTCAATACTATCTCTAAAAAAGTTAAAATTTAAAAAAAATTCGTTGAAAATTCCAATTAATTGCCAGAATCTTAATATTAATTTGAGTTACAATTAAAAAAATGGGACATTTGTCGAGGGTAATTTCTCAATTAAACTCCAAACGCCTTCTCCTAATTAATGCCCTTGGACTATGGTATTAAAAGTATATCAATAAATGATACTTAACTCGGAAAATATATACTGATTTGACTGTAAATTAATTTAACTCAATATTTATTTTACAAATATTTACATATCTTTTGAAACTATTTTACAATCGTTTGAGAAAAATAACTACAGAATGTGATAATAAAACACAAGGTTTCAGTTGAAAATTAATTAACACACGATTTAACCTTGATCATATTTGCCAGAAAAAAATATTTGCATCTATTCTTTTAATTGAATTTAAATTATTTCACAATACAATTGACTCAACAATAATTGATGAGCAAATAATCAATAAATTGAGTTTAATTGAATCTTGATTAAAATAGTTTAATAGACCATGCTTCAAAATTATCCAACGATTGGCACTTTTATCAAAAAATGCTTTTCTCCAAAAATTTCCTCTAATTTTCATTCTTTGTTTGAGTAAAACAATAGTGTTTTTTGATTGAAATATAAAAGTTTAGTTTTGTATCAAATATTTTGTTATCATTTGTTTTAAACTCTTATTTTCAAAACTCAATTCATTATTAAATTCATTTTTTACAACAGATTTACACAAAACTATTGTTTAAATTTAAGATTTTATTAAAGTAATTGAATTAAATTGAAATACTATTAATACAGTGATTGCTATTAAGTAATAATTAATTGTTTTATAGTCATTGAAAGCACCAGATTTTGATGAATCACTTTTAGCACTGGATGAGACGCTGGTGTCGTCTTTGGTGTCGCCCATCATTGATGAGCCCATATTTGATTTGGTCAGTGAATTGTTCCGATGATTTGGAATCTGAAAGTTTGTCGGGTATACATTGGACTGACCCATTGTACTCGACGGCAGCTGTACTTCTGTTTTCATATAATTTTTATTAATCATTTAATTATTTAATCTTGATAAATTAAAGTTTTCTTTATCGTTATAATTATTAAAAAAATGATAAATGACTTTACACTAACACTCTATTAAAATGAGAAAATTAAAGCAAAGAATTGTTTCGATACTCTTTTAATTGGTTTTTACAACGAATCTTATCAAACAATTATCAGACAATTAGAAGTAAATTAGAAGTGAATTATCAGATAATATATCAAGCTCATTTTAATATTACAATTTAGTACTAACCATATAGTCTGACCAAACCCTCCTTTTCTCCCAAAGAGTTTTTGGCCACACATTTATAGGTCCCGAAGTCTTTTTCTTCTAAATTAGTGATTTTTAGCTTCATTTTGGTTCGATAGGAGTCGTGCTCTTCTCTGATTTGGAATTTAAGTGTCGGCGTTAATATATGGCCGTCGCGACTGATCCAAGAGGTCAGAGGCTGTGGCGATGCCTCACATCTACACTCTAACTGTACATCACTGCCCACCGAAGAGCCCACCAATTGATTTGAAACTTTTATTTTTGGACGAACTATAAGTCAAATAAGAAAAGTATTGATTTATTTCATAAGTAATTCTGTTTTTCAATCGCTATTTATTTCAAGCATTGGTTTCGACAAAAAAGTCTACGAAATGAAAAACAGAATAATTTTATTTTGTTTGAGTTGTTTTGAAATTCAAGTTTTTCATTGTTGAGCTTTTTATGAGTTTAGCTGAAGTCATGATATTTCCTCTGAATTTTATAACAAAATGAAAAATTGATTTATTTGTTCCCAAAAAATCATGACTTCTATTAACACAGAATTGTGTTTATTCTGTGCTATTGTTTTCAAAATGCAATTTTCTTCGTGTTTTTTGCATTAAAATTGAGTCAATAAATACCAATAACTACTGCGTGAATAATTGTATAAATTCTAATAGATCATTTGCACATTTTAGTGTTTTTGATATTAAATTGATTAATCACCTTTTAACTTTTAGTTTTTATACTATAAAATATCTGATATGAAATAATTTATTAAAACAAAAATCTGTTCTTGACAATTTGTTATCTTAGCAATCGTTCATTTAATTTGAATTGATCATGCTAAAGATTATACTTACAGTTAACAGAAACAATTATCCTTTTACTAACACTCGGTGGCACAGAATTAGATGCTATGCAAAGGTATGCGCCCATGTCTTCTATTTATTGCAGGAATAGTTTTGAAGTGAAAAAAAAATTTTAGTATAAAATATTTAAAACAAATGTTTTGATAAAAGGGTTTCTAAAAATAAAAACAGAAAATTAAATAATAAAAGAAATGAAAAATTAATGAAACACTAAAAACAAATTTAGTATAAAAGTGCACAAAAGAAGTGTAATTGAATTTTGATGGTATCGTTTGGACAAACCTCGAATCACTTGAGTGATATTCAGATATTCGCCCTCGACTTTTGCCGCTATGGAATCAAATAAATGAATGGATGAGCGAATAAAAGAGTATTTAGGAATAGAAAAATAACTCCAATTGTTAACAATTGAGAGGCAGTGGGAAAGGCATGAGAATGAATAGTCTTTTGTCGTGAATCAGACGATATTTCTATGGAGTGAAACATTGTTTGCCATCAAAGGACACAACACTAGCAATACATCATAAAAAGTTGTCAATCGATTCTAATGTTATGTCTGTCTGTCATTTTGTTCCTCTTTTTCTCTATCACTGATTCATGACTTCGTCTCTTAACGGATAGTTGTCTGAATCAGAAGGAGGTCTTCACATAAAATTGTTTTATTCTGTGCAGACACACGACTAAAACTATGACCACTTCTATTCTATTTATAAAACCCTAGACTTGAAGAAACTGTTTTGACAAAAGAAAGGCCTAAACAAGTGGTTCGTGACGTTCACAAACAATACACGAAATACTATTACCAACCGATGGCTTTAAAATCGATATAAAGAAAAAAGAAAATCTGAAACAATGTCTGCTTTTTTGGACAGTTCTTCAAAACTAGATTTTAGAACACATTTAATGTCCATCTATTTCTTGGATTTTTTGATGATCTCTTTCTTAAACACAAAAGAATCTAGTGAGAGAGTTCCCAAAGTTGACTGGATCAAATAGATAAATAGACTCACCGGTATATTTTTTGCCTCCATAGAGACCAAGATTAAGATCTTTAGTGTCCTCTCGCCTCCAGGATATGGTTGGCGGGGGATAACCATTTGCTTTGCATCTGAGCGACAATTTTTGGCGTTCGTCGACAGATATATCAGAACTGGTCTCGTAGTCGACAATAGAAGGCGGAACTAAGATATTCATCATTTTTCAAATGAAATTTCAAATTTGATCGATAACTCTATTTTATATATATTTTCTTTTCTATTATCAATAAATAACTAAATTCTTTCCATTTATTTATTTCAGAATATTTTCAATATTTAAGGTTAACCTTTGAATTGTTCCAATTGAAAAAGATACCAAGGTAAATTATTTATTTGATTTTACATAAGATATTAGGACTAAACCTTCTAAAGTGTCATATGATAAGTTGAGTAAGGTTAATTAGTCAAAAAAACAAATAACATAAATGTAGTTTTGGTCATTTTTCAAAGTAAAGAATTTATGTGATTTCTATCAATATTTTATGTAATTTTTTTAAAATAAAATTCTTGAATAAATTTTGTTCCAAAAAATAAATTATTTTGAAATTAATAAAAAGCATAGAATTTGAAGCCAAGACCGGAATATTCAATGAAATGATTCCGTTCATTGATTAACTAATAGCAGTAGAATTACACACTTTTGAGTTATAATTATTTCGAAAAAATATTAAAACCCTTTTATTATTTCGTTGAAACTATTAATTTTCGTTTGACATTAAATGTAAAATACCCTACAATTTGTGCACCGATTTTATGCTTCGATGAGTTTTATTATTGAAAAATTATACTAAAATTGAAAGAATGAATCGAAAAATTGCACTAAAAATTCAGGCAATGATTTAATCGTTATTTTTAACTCAGGAATTATATTGAGCTCTATTTGGGGCCACAAATTGAAATTAAGAGTTAATTAAAATCTATTTTATTGTAATATTTAATCTAATTATTCTTTTAGATCATTGAACTAATCAATAAAAATAGTGTGCTTGCTACTTTTGACTTCTCATACAACATGTAAAACCTATTAGTTAAGTGATAAGAGATTAAGATAAGTAAAAGTATAATAAGAATGTGTCAAGATAATTGTAGTGTCACAATAAATGGCTAATTAATTCTCTTGGTTTTTTTTATTTTAAATGTTGATAATTTCCAAACAAATTATAATCTGTCAAAACTATTAATCAGAATTAATATTATCTGAACTTTAATTTTATCTAATATTTATATTAAAGATATGAATCTAATTGATTATAAAGATTAATATTTACTTAAAACATCTAGGTAACCAGCTTGGTTAATCATTGGTTCCGTATTTATTTGGCACATATACCAGCCTAAAGGATAAAAACAGCACAGAATGAGATGTTTTCAAATATTTGCTAATATTTTTGGTCAAAATAATAGTGAGAATAATTGAAGTGAGTGTTTGAGGTCACGTATGTGTCCATACATATATACATACATACCTTTATCATTGGGCCGAACAGTTTTAATCTGGAGATACCATTGACGGTAATTATTATGTGATACACGAAATCTGCTGTCCTTTATGACAGTCTGAGTATGAATAGTCAATAGTGTTGACTCCGAGGCGTCCGAGTCTATGGTCTCGACTTTAAGCCACGCGACCTGTCGTTTACAGTCATTTAATTGTCTTTAATTGTCATTTAGTGTTCATTTATTCGCTTTTAATTCTTATTCGTTTTGTTTTACTCTTTTTTTCACTTCCATTAAACCAATTAATGATATTTTTTGTACTATTTTTAAAACTAATTCCTGTTTTGGGATTTGATATAAACAACTTTTATTAACGAATAAAAAGAAACAAATTTTCATTTTATGCCACCAATTGTTTCAATTAAATCTCTAAAAACAAGACAATTCTTATTTAGTTCCTTATTTACTTAATTAAACTAGCAGTATATTGGAAAAAATATGAGCCGAACAAATTCAATTATTAATAATTTATGTCATTTTAAAAGGGATATCTATTTATATCTAAAATATTCTAGATGTTTTTTCATCGCTGATATATTAAAGTCTATAAAATTTTAATGAATTGAATTATCTGATATATACCCTGCTTCTTTTACTGTTGAATGGCTCAAACTCTGATATTTATGAATTACTTAAAGCCGTTTTAAATTTCAAAGTATAGCCGAAACTGAGAGAAGAATTCGTGAAATAATCATTGATTTCTAAATTTTTAAAATTAAATCCATTAATAATTTTTTGTGAAATTCAATAGTCTGTGCGCTCTCTTATCATAAATGTATGGCTCGTAAGCAAATGCGATACTCTTTTGTTATGTATTTAATCCTAAACATTATCGGAGCCGTAAATACAGTTCCTATTAGTGATGCAAAAGAGGGAGAAATGAGTCTAAGCGTGAAATGCGATCAAAATTTAGTTCAAATAAGTGTTGTATTAGAGAACAGCAATAATTGTGTATTGACTCTAATTCCGATTCCAATCGGACATCAGCTAAAGTAAACATATCTGTTGTCCAAAAAAATGAGTATTAATTAAACTTATCTTATGATTAATTCATTCAAATATTTCAGATATAATTCAATTCATTGCAACCAAAAAATGATATTCAAACGGTTCATACAAAAGGATTAATTGATCCACATTTTAGTCAGAATTAGTCCTTTGGCACAGAATAAATTTCAAGATATAAATATGTCTGATAAGCATTTGATTAATTTTAAACTTAATTAAAGGCAAAATAAATAAAATAATGTAACCAAAGGATGATTTGTCACTATTTTAACATAAATAAAGTTATGTTTTTAAGAGAAAAATTTAAAAGTTTGAGCACTTTTTGTGATTTATTTGTAAACAAATGAATGATTTATCATTAATTTTGATAAATTCTTCATAAAATAAAGTTGTTTTAAACTTATTCTGAGTTAAATTTCTTAAATATTTGTGAATTTTAAACTACAAAATAAAACCTATTTTCGAACAAGGTAAGAATTATTTTTCTTTAGACTAATAGCTGTGAAATTCAAACAAAACCTGACACAAACTGTGAATGGGCACAGAATGGGTACATTCATTTACATTAATCAACTTTGTATTAAAAGTTTCACTTCAACTCAATATTCAAATAAATCCTAAAATTGAGTTAAGATTTGATGAGTGTTTCAATTATTTCAATGATTTTTATAAAATAAACGAATTTTCTTTTTTTGTAATAATTTTATTGAAGAAAATAAGAAATATTTTAGGTTTTAGCCATAAATTAAATTAAATAAAATTGATTTGAAGTAAGAGTCAAATTCAAGAGAAGTCGACTTCTCTAATGAATGAATAAATGTTTGAGCCGTTGTCTGACGGCAATTATGTAAATAAGTGGAAGAATAGGTTCTGGAAAGTTGTGAGGATACGAATGACGAGTAGATTACATATAAGGCACACAAATTACACGTTCGCTAAAATCAGTGAAAAAACTATTCGTCCGTTCATTCAATTGTTATCTAATTTATTATATAATCAGCTTTTTTTAGAGGAGAGAAACAGTGAACAGTGAAGGGCATCTCTTTTTTTATACGATCCATATTTTCAAATATAATATCAGTGACTATACCTAACGAATCATGCAATCCATGCAATCCATTCATATGCAAAATTGATAAGTAGTCTACCGTTTGTGCTAACACTACATTCCTATTCAATTTGGTGTTCTTTTGCACGAAATCAAGGATCAGTTGCATCCATTGACTTACTCAACACTAGGAGAGTGAATGAGGGGAGAGAGAGAGCGAGAGAGAGAGAGAGAGAGAGAGAGAGAGAGAGAGAGAGAGAGACTATTAAATGATAACTAATTATTATTTGCGATAAATATTTTATTCATTCGACTCATGTTTCAAACGGCGGTCCAATAGTTTCATATAAAATGAATATTTCATTATTAAACGAAAAGAACACCAAAATTAAAGTGTAAAATAGGGTATCGATTCGGTATCGTATAAAGTGTCCGCTTTCAGACTATTTATCGGTTATTCCACTTTCCTTACACTCAATATCTTGTGTTGTATTACTAAATAAAAGTACTTCACTCATTCACTCATTCATTGGGACCACTAAAAGGCTGGAAATTCAATGAAAAGTATCATTACTATTACTTATTGAAAGTCTTGAAGTAAATCACAATCTGATTATTTGATGTTCAATTGTTCAAGATGATTCCTTTTGTATCCAGTAATGAACCAAATAATTAATGTTTCTATACTTATATGGAGAGCTAAGAGTATTTGAAATCAATTTATTATCCCATAAAGTTTAGATTCAAAACTAGGTAGGGCCAAATATACATTTAGTTATATTGAACTTATGTCACCCACAGAAAATATATGGGTGACTAAGTGTTAAAACGATTAAACTCATGATTTTGACCATAGAAATTCTAAACTATCAAAAAATCAAGTAAATATATTTTGTCTTGATAAAATTTTATTAAAATATCCCTTTAAAATTATCTATAAGGAAGTGAAACTATAGTAGATTTTAATAATATCTTACCTTGTAAGTACCAAGATTATTGACAGTGCACTCAAGCACAGCGTCTCTTCCACTGGCAATCGTTACATTTGTAATTTGATCTAGAAACTCTGGTGCCTCCACTGAATAACTGGATGATATCACTGGAAAACAAAATGATAGATCATTATTAGTAATGTTAATCTAATCTAGTCTAATTTAATCTAGGCAATTTTAAATATATAAAAGTCAATGATTTAGTTTAGAAGAGAATATAATTTGAAATTTTACAGAATTTCTGTCAAATTATAAAATATTAGAAAATGTTGGAAAATAATCATAAATTTTCACTTTACTTTCAATTTACAATACTTTACTTAGAATAGAAAAAGTACTTCTATTCTAAGCAAAGGATTGAGTACTACATAACAGAACTATCGATGTTTTCATTTATATTCATTTAAAATGACTCGAAATACACATTTTGTATCCATTATTCACTGATTTACAACTCTTCCGAATCTTATCTCTATTCAAATAATGTAAATATTTTTGAAGAACGAGAGAAACTTTTATCCAGTTTTAGCTATTTTTCATTTTCTCTACAAAATTGAAATATATTTCAATAATTCTCTACTATTTTCGTACAAAAATTCAAAGTCTGATAAAACTCATGAATTCTTCAAAATTTTGAATAAAAAAATTTGTTTTCTTTTTTTGATTTAAAAGTTAAGAAACATTAGTTTAAAGACTTTATTCTTAAATATAATGTGAATTCAACGTAATGTCACTTAACTGTAACTGAATATCAAGTGTTTAAAGAGTTAGTCAAATAGAAACCGAATATTATCTAGGATAATTTTCTACTCCTAAAAGTACTTCTCTTTTAATGTTTATGAGTACAAGAATTTTGTTTGTTTTGCTTCAAAGAATTGATGGCCTCTTTTACACAGAGGGTAGACTAAAACAGGCACTTAATGCCGACTCACATTCGTAAGGTTTGGCTCTGATTCACGAAATGCACATCATTTGTCTTTCTCTCACATTTTATGCACGATTTGTCGATAAGAAGCCGTAAATCGGAGTAAACTTTTATATATATTTTTGTTTATCGCATAATAACTATATTAATGGCAACGGTTTTGATGACACAATTATTCTGTTATAGATATGTGTTTGAGTTTCACTCAATTGTTATCACTTTCTTCTATGTTTTATGTCTTACTTCCTATGAAATTATCGGTACATCGATCTGATGGTCACACACTTTATGTTTAGGAAAAGTCCAACTGAGAGGAATAACCCAACTTTACTCTATTAGTCAATGGATTTCAACTTGGAATTTCCAAGTTTACTTCACTGACCTTAAATACACCCATTTTTGAGTCTATATTTAAACTGTTATTTAAAGTAATTAAGTGAATCTTGTTAAAATAATTCTACTTAAACTAATCAATTAAATTCCTTAAAAATTAGTGAACTTTTCTGTTCGTTGAACTGAGAAATTGACTCAAATTCGATAAATAAAAATGGAATTCTTAGTGAAAAGTTTGCTAGTTAATTATCACATTTGATTGACTCAAAAGAATGATTGATTTGCTTTCCATAAAAAATCTCATCAAAAAATTTACTCAAAACTCGAGAATAAATTCACTTATATTTTGTTGTGATGTCTGAGACTTAAACCAAAAGCAATCACTTTATCCATCGATCGATAATTTTTGAATTTCAACTCAACTGAAAAGTGAATTTCATTTCTCTCTCTTTATATATATATCCCGTTATGAATATTAAATTCACTCCATTTATGTTCAGTTCCTTTTGTGGTCGACATTAGTTTCTGTGTAAACACAGCCGACTAATGATTGCCCGTTAAAACCGTTGGTTTTGTTTGTATGTATTCTTCAATTTAGCCGTTTTTCAGGCAATAGGATAGGACTCACTGTTTATTTAACTGATTTTTTTATGTTCAGTACTCCGAAGAAGTCTTTGTCTGAGAGAGTCATGACTCGAAACTACATTAACGGAGGCTTTTAATAGTATTTTAGGGTAAAAGAAAGAACACTTCAGAAATTGAATCTTTTATTTAAATAAATTTTAAAAACTTAAAAATAACCAAAACTTCCGGAGTTATAGAGATGAGCAAGCTAGGTAACTTGTTTAACAATGAATAAATTGCTTTATCTATATAAAAAAGAACAAAATGAAAAGTTTACTTGTTAAATAAAACTGTCAGCTTTCAACAAGGTGAAAAACAATACAAAAATGATTTATGCAAGTTTCAAATTTAAAGCTCTAAAACAATTTTTTCTTTCATTTTATTTAAATATATCTAAAACTTTGTGCTATTTTTTGATGCATTGAAGACAGCATTCAATCATTTAATATTCAAAAGTTTATATTTTGATGCAAATATTTTATGAATAATTTTCCACTTTATCTGTCTTTAAGTTTGTTTATTGGATCCATAAGTGTATCACATTTTTCCTTATTCTCTTTCACTTCTGTTTTCTTTCAGATGTTTTGAACAGAAAATAAAAGAGCAGCTCTTCTTCTCAAACAAAATGAACTTACTTAGAATGCCTCTGTCCCACCCTCGCACTCATCTCTTGTCAAACTATTCATTGCTATTTTCAAATATAAATTGAGTGAATATTTGCAAAACCATTAAAAAACTAAAGAAAATGATATAAAAGACTAATTTTTAAAACTCATAAATTTTAAAGAAAACTAATTGAGAGTATATTTTAGAGACAATACATTAAAAATATTTTATATGACTTTATATTTTTCGGGAGAAGAAAAGCCTTATTTATTATTCAAAAATAATTTTGAGAAATACTTTTGTTCTCAGTTTATATGAATATGCATTTGAAGGCACAACCATTTTGTTCGGAAACGATAATAATTAATATAATTGAAGTTGAATTAACTTTGAGTTCACTTGAATTGGTTTCTGATAATTAACATTAAATGGTAATAATAGCCACTAATTAGAGACTAATGTTATGAGTCTTTGAATTTAAATGTCATTAAAAGTCAGATAAAAAAGTTTTGATTACTCTTCTTATGACACATAAAAGTGAAGATTGTTTTTGGCTTTCGATTCATTTTATATAAAATTGAATTTTTTAAACAAATGACTAATAATTATACTAATTATGATAATCTAGATAATCATAGTTTCTTGATAAAGTTTGTATTGTTGCTAGATAAACTATGCTATGCATCAGAACTAACAGACAATTAGAATTCAATGAATAGAATGAAAAAAATGTGATGGATGTTTGCCTTGACTATTGTTAATGAGTTATTTATTCAATAGTAATAAATAGTAATAAATTTTCCATTTTTTTATTATAACAAAACAAAAACGAATCAAAACTTTGTTTTAAAGCTCTTAAAAGTTTTAAAATTTCTTTACTTTAAAAACGCATTAAGAAATTCGACATAAAAATAGTGTTGGAATTGCTTTAAAAAAAGTGGGTTAACTCACGAATATTTCCGATTCAAATAAATTTTTAATCAGAAAAATTGCTGAAAATCTAATTAAATATATATTTACTTCTGTTTCCACTAATTTTTTGTCTATTATTATAGTTTATGTTTTAGTAAATTGTGTTTATTTAGCGGTAATTTTATACTTAAATTTCACGTTTGAGGGGAAAAACAAAACTAACGCTCAGAGGATAGACTAAAAAAAGAAATACAATAATTATGATAAGTATTGTGAGACACAAACAGATGCCAACCGATGGTTTACTCAAACATTTTTGTACTGTTCTTCCAATTGAACGACAAGTTTTTTAAAAGAGAGAAAAACTTTTCTCTATTTTTATTAAGAAAAGTGTTTCTCCATATCTTTGAGGCAAAAGTTTAATGTTTTACGATCACGATCTGCAACTGTGCCCAACACTGGCACAGAATCACTCGATTATTCTCTATTAATATTATACTATTAATTGTTTGGTTCGATAAACAAAGTTTGTTATCATGCAAAGTTTGAAAACATTTCAAAACTGAAAACTTTCTCTCGTTTTTAATACTTAAAGGAAGTCATTAGTAATGGAGTTTAGGCACAGAATTCGCTACTAATTGAACATCGATTCTATTTTAATGATTTGAAGTTCATATTGTTGTTCATATTGTTGACACACAGGGATGCGCACAGGCATATACTATGACCTTTATTATCTCAATCAATTTGAAAATTGATTCCATAAAGGATAAATTGCTTGGTAACTACAGAAATGTATCTAGCTGATTGATGAGTTTCTCGTAGAATTGATACTCTTTAGCAAATTCACCTTGCACATCTCTGCATAAATTTAGTTTGAGGTCAGCATTACTTTGATTTATGGCTTCAATATATTGGTCTCAAAGACAAAACAATTCTTCATTCATTCGAAAGAAGAAAAAGTAAAAACAATTTTATCGCATATTCTTTGAGTTTCGAGAATTTTATTTAAAACTATTCATCATTTGGTTGTGAATCGCATTTCCAAAAGAGTTGTTGTCTTTCATTGCATTTAAATGTAGAGAATTTTGAATCAGATTTTTGTTTTTCCAAAGAATTCAAAATGTTTTGATAAATATATTCTGAGCGAAAAGGCCTCAAATATTGTCTCCAATTAATAAATGGACTGACATTTGCATCCGAAACAAATTGAAAATAATTAGAGTTTCAGTTCTTGTTTTAAAATTTTGATTCGAATAAATCTAATGAACAAACAATAACTTTGAAAGTGATGTCCATTTGAGTCATTAGTCATTTGCCCGAAGGGGTGAACACTATTTTGAGTCCCAAAATCACTACCATTTGGATTGAGTTCACAATTTGTTAGAATTTTTGATTCAAAAACTTTTAATGGCTTTAAAGCGATTTCGTTCATATTTTTGCCGATCAGTCATATCAAGAATATTCTGTGCACTAAATTAGAGAAGAAATGGATTTTTTGGGAACAATAAATCAGATTTTGTTTGATTGAAATACTCTGTTCTCTAAAAGAAGAAGTTTTCTATTTATTTATTTTTAGTTTTGGCCGATAAATAAATAGATATTACAAATGAGGTTCAATCAGTGGTACAGTTGTGAACAGTTGTGAACAAATCTAAACAAATGTTGACAAAATTCTTGTCTTTATTGGCGCTGTTTTGCTGATGGAATTCACAAAATATGTCGGAGAGTCAAGAGTTATGAGTTGAGGGAATTTTCCTCAAAAGAAATGGTTCACAAAATTGAAATGAGAATATATTAAATGAAATGAAGAATTTTGAGGAATACTTATAATACGTATATATAGTATACATTTATACTATAAATATATCAATAAGAAGGCAGTCATTTATATTACCTCCGATTTTCCGATTTATAAAAATAAATTCTATTACAAATTGTCTGCAGACGAGAGAGAGAGAGAGAGGAGAGGGAGGGAGAGAGAGAGAGAGAGAGAGAGGAGAGGGAGGGAGATGGAGAGGGAGAGAGATGTGCTCGAAATGGAATAATAAAAAATCAATTCAATCCAAAGTATGATTTGTTAGCGTTTTTGGGTTATATTTTCGCTTATCTATCGATTTGATGGCATCACATCTTCATTGAGGATATTCTTCGATGTCTTATATTATTTTTCTTACAATTTTTTATTTGTGTCTAATGTTATCAATAGTCCGATAGTTTTTCAATTTTTGTGGTCAATCGTTCAGAAATTTTTTAACCAAAAATAATATAAGAATATATTCGAAGAAAATAGTATTTTATAGGCATTGGACTGAAAAAACGGAAACGT
This sequence comes from Galumna obvia, assembly GCA_034695785.1. NCBI lineage: Eukaryota > Metazoa > Arthropoda > Arachnida > Sarcoptiformes > Galumnidae > Galumna > Galumna obvia. Next base: position 21,173 of record JAQFZM010000245.1, read on the forward strand.
ATTTATAAATCCTTCGCAATATGTGTCGCAAAACTGTACCCAAATTTATCTTTTGCTGATATAACGAAAAATTCACTTAAAATAAATTGTTTTTTTGCTAAGAATACTCTTAATATCAAAAGAGATATTTTTATCTTTTTGTAAAAATATTTTCTTCAAATTCTTCAAAGAATTATCTTTTAAGAAATTCAGTGGAGTTGTGCTAATTATATACCTGGAGGTCGTTTAATGACTTGCCTTGATCATTTGATTAATGGAAAAAATTTGATAGAAAAAAATTTAGTTAAGTATTACTTAAATCAATGATAATATGGTTCGGAATGAGGTTAGAGTGAGGTTAGAGCTACTGATAGACAAGAATTCAGTATAAATTTTGATGATAAGTATTATAAAAAGATTCTGAAGGAAAGCCATTCCTATTATTTCGAGTGAATTAGAGGCAAATATCGACTTTCATTAATAATCTGAAAGACTAGGAGTGAGCTCTCTTTGCCCATTGAGAGAAATGGCTTAACAGAGTATTTGAATTATTAATAAACTTAATTATTTAATGAGATAAAAATGTGGTAGAGCATTTATGTTTAGCTATAGACAAGAAAAAGTTTTACGCAGTTTTTATTACTCAATAACTAATGAAAAAATAAAATTATGTTTTCAAACACTATTAACATAATTATATCATTTGGCGAATGTCTGCCAACAAATACCATAATAAAAATATCGGCTTTTATTATAATCATATTCTCTACAACAAAACACTACTAAACATAATTGAATGAGCATGGTATGGCTCTTTAATATGCTCTTCACCACATGGATAAAACCTAATAAGATTTGGTCACATGTGCTATGTTTAACTACTAAACCTGGTATGTCCAAGGTATGGTTTACATGAAGAAATGTGTTCTCTTATAGTACCTCACATATGAGAGAATATTCAACTTTTATGGTTTCCTTTTACGCATAATTTTGTTCAAATCATTTCCGTTGGAATTATTCTATAAATATATTTTAAAAAGTTTTTTATATGAAAATAGTCTTTAAAAGACTTTAAAAGTTCTGACAAAAAACTTTCGAGTTTTCCGTTTATTTAAAACTTTTAAGTGTTATTAAAGCGTCAAAAATACATTTTTTTTGTAACTTTTCATTGTCTGAATCATAAAAACTATAAATATGCAACTTTTTCTTTTGGCTCTTAGAGTAATAATAAAACTTAATAAAAACTTCCATTCACTTAGTTATGGGTGTGTCTACATATTGAACAATTCTGAACATTTGTTTCTATTTCTTCTTATAGTTGTTCACTCGTTATAAAAGGATCAAGTTTAATTTTGATTTTTGTTGTACTATAGTCTATAATATTGTTTGTATTTACCGGAGATTTACTGATTATTTCCAATTCTATGAAAACTTTTGATTTATATTTTAAGACACTTTCAGTTAAAACTCTCTTCAATTGTTGATAAGTTTGTAAACAATCCTACGATTACTAACTCTAATACTAATCAATTATAAACCGTTTGAGAAAAACAAAGAAAAGGAATTGTGAGTCGGGTTTGAGTATTTCCTAAGCCTTTGGAGATTCAATTTTCTTGCGCTTCAGAGCACATGTCTGTCTGTTCTTTCGGTATTGTGTCTCACATTTAGTTTTATATCTTATATCTCGAGTAAAACATTGATATTTTAGTCTGTATTTAATCCTAGACTTTATTTCTGCAATCAGTCGAAAGTCTATGACATAATTGAGAGCCGGGGCTCAGACGAAACACAACTGTCAGCAGAAAAACTGTCCCTTTTATTGGATTTTATACACGATGTCATCAAATCGACACCAAATCAGTCGTTAACTCAATTAAATTGAATCAACATTTTGTCTGAAACTACAAAACATTTCAGTTAAACTGCAGTCAAATTGTTTTAATACATTTTTGCAAATTTAATCAAACATTCGAAAATAGATTATAGACTAACCTTGCACAATACATTTAATTTGACATTGTTTATTCTTTCTTTACAATATATCTTCATTATAAAATTGATTGAAAGTCATTTTTCTTATGAAAACTTAATTATAAATGAAATTAATTATGAAAAATATCAATGCCTTTCATTAATAGCACAGAATAACCAAAACAAGTGATGTGAATATCCATTGATAAAACAACATTACTTTACACTTAATATTAAATGAATTATTCTGTTCTCTATTGAAATTGAAGCCCAACTCCTTCGGGTTTATTACCAAACAATTCACGCTTTTCTTTACATTAAATTTCTTTTAATCAGAGAATGAATCGGAAAATCAAATTTGAGTGAAGAGCACATCATTTAATCAAAACTTTGATTTTCTCGGTCTTTGAGACCGGATTCAAATAAATTTATATAAAAGGGTTTATTAAGCATTAAATTAAAATAAATCTGAAATTGATTTTAATTATTAACATTAAATGAGAGGGAATTTTACTGTTAATAGTCTGTATCGGAAGGTTTTCAAAGAAAATAGAGTCGGAGACTAACATCTGTTTCTCTCGTGAATTATCCTTAAAGGCATCTTAACTATACATTCACTCCGGGTATTAGAAATACTGTATTATTAAAGCAGTTGTTCTCCAAAATTAAGGCCACAAATGCATGAGAATCGCAACATCTCTTACATTAGTAAATAACCAAGGTTAACTAATTATTCTTCTAAAACTTTTAAAATTAGTTTAAGAGATTTTAAAATAGCCTTGGTTATTTTAAAAGGCTCTATAATTTTAATATATCAAGATCAAAGTAAAAATAAATTAGATAATATTGAAAAAAGGCTAATTTTAAAAAACGATTTTGTACTGGTTATGCCTTTAAGACAATTATTTCCGCCCCTAAAGTCCAAGAGTCTGATGTAAGGGCTTAGAGCACAGAAAATGATTACTAATGAAATACAATGTTTTGTAGAGTTATAACAATAGAGTAGTCATCAAAAACTTCAACTGAATTTTCGTTACAAAAACGAAGAACTTTTGGTTTTCGGTTTAATTTAAATTATTGATAATTTGTGACACCATTTGGCAGAGAAATTAGTGAAGACTTCTCTTAAAAGTTAATGATTAGAAAAATATGGACCCCTTTTGTGATTTAGTCATTCATTATTCGTAAAGAATATTAAAATTTCAAATCCATTTTGAAGGCAACGAATAGGGAGTGAAGTGAAAAACCGCAGAGAATTGCATTGAAATTATATTTGCATATAATGTATATAAGACTGAAAATATTGACAGAATTACTGATGAATTTTGATAATACAAAACAGTGTCGACTCCTTTTCCAATATTATGGCTGTGCAGGGGATGTGCCAAAGGGTAGACAGTGTCTAATGCAGTTGAATAATGTCACTGAAAATATTATTATCACTTAATTCATATTCAAATTTAATAAAGTTGATAAAGAACTAGGTATTTTAATCCCTAAATTAATCAAGCAATGAAAATGAATAAAAGTGAATGCCCTTGTTAAATTATGTTTTTGTGTGCATCACTGGTTCTTCAAATATAACAGTTATTCAGTGATCTCTTCGATAGAGAAATTGCCTCTTTTTTCAAAGACAAAAGTTGATGGAATATTTTATCGATAAAATTCTTTTGCATATAAAGAGTTTATTAAAATAGTCTCCAAAGAAAACGAGTGCATCCATCAAATGAAAGCACTCTTACAAATATCTCTTCCAATGAATGAAAAATCGAGATATAAATGCAATCAAATGAATGGCTCAACAAAACAAACATTTAATTTATTATTAAACAATTTGTGCGGTTTTTTCTATTCCTGTCTATTATTCTGTTCTGTTTTTATGTCTAAACCAAACATTTGGGCAAAAGTATTGTCAAATAAAATGAATACTAAAGAAGACGTTTCTCTTTTAGATTAACTTTTATTATGTTTTATTAATTTCTTGTATTTTCATTCGCCAATCGATTAGTGCTTTTCGTTCCTTATTTATATTCAAATAAGTTAATCAGGTTAGTTTCAAAATTACCAGAATCAATTCAATGTTCTAACAAATTCTGTTTAAAAGCTTCGATCAAGCTTAATTGGCCATATTTGCTACAATCTAGTATATTTATGTTGAGAAATAATCAAGTAAAAATATTGGTTCCAATTATGTTCTGACAAAACATTACTTATTTAATGAAAGCTTCTCTTTGAGAGACATATCGTTTGAGTATTGAGTTATTGTAGCAAAAAATTGGCTAAATTTCAAAATATTAAATAAAATACGTATAAAAGAAAAACAATTGAATGACTCGTTAAGAGATTTCATAGTTTTCTATAAAAGAAATATTTGAGATCTTCTGCTGTTGTGGTCGTGTCTTATACTTCAAATCTAATGAACATAAAATAAAATGGAAAAAGAATACCAAAAATAGTACCAAAAAGAGTACCAAAAAATTCAATCAATGATTAGATATAAGCCTTAAGAGCATAAAATGAATCCGAGTATTGTTTCTGAAGACATCTTTGATAGTTTGCGAACTTAATTGATTTTACGGACCAATAAATTTCATTACTTAAGGGAACCATCGTTTCAATTGAAACCATTTTTTGTTACTTTAGAGCAATGAATGACAGCACAAATATTTCTAAACTGTTCTCAAATATTATGTTATATTAATTTTGACTAACTTTTTAATTAAAATATTATTTGAGACTTTTTTAATCGTTTTTTGAAGACAGAGGTTGGGGTCAAACCTCTTTAACTTAATCTTAGCCTTTTTGTTAGTTTTCAGCCTTTGAACACATCATTAATCACTTTTTTCAGTTTATTATTTCTCAAACTATTTACTAATTCTCTCTCTCTCTCTCTCTCTCTCTCTCTCTCTCTCTCTCTCTCTCTCTCTCTCTCTGCGTTTTCAATGGCAGACCAAATAGTCGATAAGGAGTTGAAAAGTGCATTAATCAATCAATTAATTGACAAATGACTTGACATCCATTCCATTGAATAGAATCCAACATTTTTTGAAAAAAATCAGAAAATACACCAAAAATTGATTAACTCTTCGAAAAGTGTTTTCACATTTTTTCCAAACGAATGCCTTACAGTCATAATAGGAAACTATTTTTGGACATTCAGTTAAAATCTGGAAGAGTTTGTCATTTATTTTTTATTTTTTGGAAATAATTTCGTAATAACCGGTTATTAAAAATTTTTGTCTCCAAAAATCTCAGGAGTAAACTGAGTAAAGAAAAAAATTGTTTTGTCCGGTCAGTTATCAGCCGCGAGCAGAACAGTCACGACAATTGTTTGGTTATATATCTGACAAGTTTTTTAATGAATCCCTTGTGTCTCAAAACGTAAAGCCTTCCAAAGAAATCCACTCTAATCTCAGAACAATTTTTGGGAAAATAAGTTTTATTTGATTTTCTGGAAAATGTTTCAAAAATAAAAACTGAGCCGACAATAAACAAAAGTAGCCTAAAGTGTATTTTAATAGAAAAATGAGATAGTTTTTAATCTTGTTATAAAACAATTAGCTTGCTTATTTGAACATTTAATTCAATTCTTTTCATTTTTATCGTTTAAACTTTTTTTGTTTTGAAAAATTATTTCAGTAATTATTAAATTAGTTTAAAGTTATCTCACTATAAATCATTTCATTGAAATAATGATTCAAAATTAAATTATCAAGCTTCATTCAACTTTAAACAAATTACATAATTAGTTATTTCAAATAATTTTATAGAGTGAATATGATCTTGCAAATAATAAATGAATATTATATAAGGGAAACAAATTTCTTTATTTCTACGGGAATTGAGTTACGATTATCTTTCAATGAATTACAGATATGTTAAGAATCGATGGCTTCTTGAGATAAGTGCATAACTCAGTTGTAATTCAATACATGAATGGAGTCATTGATGGCTAATATCCTCTAAACGATTGCCTCAAATAATAAATGATAGCTTTTCTTGGAATAAGAAAATATAGTTATTAATCTCCAAGATTATTTTGAAGTCCTTTCCTATTGGTTGAATTTAAATTAAGAATTTATTAGTAAAAAGACCAAGAAAAGTAGAATCAATTTCTATCAGGATAATTTACGTTCAAAATGAAATATAACTCCAATATATTAAACATTGGTTTTCATAAATTATGAAAAGGAAAGCCTATTATCGAGTCTTCCTCTTAAACACAGGAATTGGAGGAAACTTTTATTTCATAAAAATAGAGAAATGAAAGAAAAAGAAATAAGTAATGAATTACTGTATTTGAAAGAGAATTTATTTTTGAAAAGTCCTGCCATTCATTCAAAATTATTGATTCGTAAAATTTTCACTTTATTTGATTCTATGAAAAGTAAAATATTTGTCTTCATTTTTATTATAACTTTTTATCGCCCAATGATTTGTTATACTTTTATTTGAAAAATATGTTTGAGAGTCACGCAAATACTACTCCACTCTCTTATATTGCGATAAATTTCTGCAAATAAAACTATTTTTAACAATTGAGTACTCATTTCTGGTTTGAAAATTAAGAGCATTTTTTATGACAACTAATTCTTATTTATATGATTTACTATTTTAGCTAGATAGTTTATTTTTATGTTTTTTCATTCTAATTATCCATTAAATTAAGGAATTAAATACCAATTTATTTGATTGAGTTCTTGATTTTCTACTATAAACTCATTTGAGTGAAGTATTCATTAAAAAATTTAATTACTTTTAAAATTTATTAATTGTCAGACAATTGACTTAAATATTAAAGTTTTTGATTTACGTTTAAATTGAAGTTTTCTTTTAAAAGAATTTTAGTGAAAAGAGTTGAGTTTTAGTACAACAAAAGGGAAAAATTGAATCCTATTCTGTAGTAAAACAAATTAAGAGCCGACTCTTCCTCTCAGAGAGTAATTCATTTGAGGCAATAGACTAAATACGAATCGAGTATTGGTTTGGCTGACACTGACAGCTAACTGATCCTTCGGGGTAAAGCACTGACACTGGCTTTAGTGCACATTAGATATAGAGTATAGGAGTCATAGACAGACATTGGCTGAGAAAACGGCAACGAATATAATCCATAGGCATAACCAGTGGTGCAAATATCACTTGTATTAACTTTTTATGGTATTATAGCAGCAGTTGTTTAGGAGTTATTCTCAGGCAATAGAAATATAAAAATTGTTTTATCGCACAAATTATTCTATCATTTATTAACTTATGCTGAGAATAAAAGAATTTCCTGGGGGTAAGTGTGTGCCATTGCTATAAAATTGCATGAAATATATGAATTGACAGAAGTATAGGTGAGATATGATATCAAATTGAAGTGGAATATACTTATAGTACAACAATTGCTCAGGAATTCCATATTTCGATGAATAGATGTGGAAAATATTGTTTGAAATTTTATTTTTATTTTTTTCGGTTTTCAAAATTATATTGAAATCACTCTCTATTTATGTATTTATAGTACTTTTAAGGCAAATATTACTGCCTTTTCAATGAATGCTTGAATTGAGATAGAATTGAAAGATTGACTTCAAATGATTCCATTTCAAAGAGTAATGCATGTGTTGAGCGCCCGGCAAAGGGCCAGTCGTTTGATAGAATTATGACTTTCAGATAAAGAAATATATGGAAAATAAAACTCAATTTCAAAGTCGGTCGCAATTGATGTATATGTGAACAGAATATTTTATATTTCATATCTTCGGCGCTTTATTTTCTTTCGTTCACCTCTTCTTCAAAATAGAGAACTGAAGCAAAATTAGACGAATCGAAGACATCCCTTAGTATTACTTCAGAGTTTTTTCTCTCTTCAATCGTATCTCAAAAACTACTTTTCGTGTTCTCAGAATCAGAACTAATGTAATAATAAATAGTTGTGATTGAATTGCTTTCATAAAAAGTGCTCTTTTATTGAATTTTCAATTTTTTCAATACCGGAGTAATGATTAAATCGAACCATAATTTAATAATTCCTCTTATCTTTTTGACAATAAAAATTGACAAGGTGTTTGTTTTGATTATCCTGCTATTTTCAAAAATAAAATGACAAATATTGCAATTAAGCTCTGACTACTTCCGAATCGATTGTTAATTAGCGGATCTAATTTCGGTCATTCGTTTCATTATTTGCAATGAATTCAAATACAAAACGGAAATTAAAAGTCAATGAAAATCACATCTAATAAACGTATAATTGAAATAACGTGAGAAATATTAGTCAAATCCAGTGCAAAGGCAAACACTTTTATTTCCTGGTATTGATTACTAATTAATTTTATTAATAAACTCAATCATTAACATAGATATCGAAATGTCACTATTTTTCTCTAATTCTGTCTATAAATGGGTGACTCCTTTAATGTATTATTTTTTTATCTCAAAATATCAGTAAATGTATTGGTATTAGAGTTTAAGTTAAATGAAAATTAGATGAGTTTTGTTCATTAAAATTAACTTTGAAGTACTTGAAAGAAGTACAGCTGTTCCCATTGCACCGCTATCTCATGTGAATACTATATTGCTTTTATCCTAATCTAGTTTTAAGTTTTCTTATTTTTAACTGATTTGATCAAAAAAAATTTAGTGCTTCTAAATTTAGCTTGCTTCATCTAAATTTATTAATATTAGTTAGGAGTTTCAAAACTAATTAACTAGCTAAAATTATGCCCAGGAAAGTATTTCATATTTTCAATTAATTTTGTGATTAAAACAGATAATAAGCGACAAAAAATTATTGCCTTAAAATTAAAGCTTAATTTCATATTGCGCTTAGAGAACAATAATAATTAGCTAGGACAATAATATTAGACAATATTAAAGTTGTCACTCAAAATTGAAAATGTTGTAAATTCGATGGCACAGCATAAACACTCGTACTTTTGTGAACATAAATTGCGATTATATATTGCGAATGAATAATAAATTTTAATAATAAAACTTTTAGTGCGAAAGTCAGCCAAATATGTATTACTAATACAATATTACTCTATTCTGCTCTTCAGACTTGTTATGAGCACAAGTAGTTGTTATGCAAATCAATGGATAAGACCGACAATCAAATGAAAAGCCGAAACATAAGCACTAAAATAGTTAGCAATTAAGGCGTCCTTAAAATTCAGACAAAAAATTATTATATTATGTAATGATTTTCATTCTTTTCCTATGAATTCGTTATACATTTATGAATAATTTGAATCCATTTGTGAATCAAATCAAAAGTTTTCTCATTTGTTGTTAACTTCTGTAAGAATAATGAAGAAAAAGCGAAGAGTATTATATTATATTCACTAATTTATAGCACTTAATTATTAACTGTTAAAAGGAGTAAAGCATTCAAGTCTTAAGTCAATTCAAAATTCAAATCATATTTAGAATTGAATATTGAAATATCAAATTGAATTTCATTGAAATTTGCATGACTAAATTTCAAATTTTCTAGATTATGATTCCAGAATATAACCCCATGAATAATTTTGTTGAATTTCGGTGAGTGTTCATAATCTAGTGATTATAATTTTCAATTTGCAAGAATAATATTCAGTTCTGTTCTAAACATCGAATTATATTTTTTGAGTTTCCCCTTAAAAAATACTTTCCCGCAAAACACTTATTTCTGCAGAAAATACTATTATTTTCCCAAAAAAATAATAATTGAAGAAAAAGAAAAAAATTTCAAATAAAACCCGTTTTAATCATTAAAAGAAAAGAAAACACATTAGATATAAAGTCTGGCCAACAAATAGTGATATTAAAAAACAAATGGATATAAAAAGTAAGCATTCATTGATCCAAACCATAAGACATAAGAGCCATCAACAGCTCCTCTCTCTCTCTCTCTCTCTCTCTCTCTCTCTCTCTCTCTCTCTCTCTCAAGAGTTTTGGGATACAATTTTTCTTCAGATAATTGTCACGAACTGAGAATTAGAGCTAATTTTGAATATTATCTTATGATCTAATGCCCACTCTTAAGGATATATGCGGACAACCGCTATATGTGTGTGCAGTTTGTAATAGAGTATTGGTGGTGACCATAAGCAAAACCAATTATAATTACTGTTAGAGGACTCACTGTTTTGGAGTGAAGTTGTTCTCTAAGTTAAGGGCAAAATAGTGTCTCTATTGGTGTGTCAGTTGCATGAAATCAAATCATCATTAGGTATAGAGTGATATACCATCGCCTATCCATAACAGTTGTAAGACGTGATCACAATCACAATACGTGACTGACTAATACCAGAGCTCATTAAACCTAATCCTAACTTATTTTCTATTCATTTTCCTCTATATTTCTATTGCTTTTTATACGACTTTTTATACGCTTTAATTGTTTTATTCTCTGCCGACAATTAATTGAGAGATAAAAGCATTTTTCAGTTATAAGAGAACAGAGTTTTCTCTGCCATCGATAGGCTTATGACAAAAGAATTCCCTCAATAGATATTCAAGTTTTAATTACTTCAATAATATGTGAATGAAGTAATTGTTTGAAAAATTTGATTAACACTCTTTCTGTGAGAGACATAGAATGAAGAGTCAAAATGTTTTCATTGAATTTATGGCTTAAAAATTGTATGAATGGCTCGACTTCTTTGCAAAAGTCAATTTGAATATTAGCCAGCAATGAGTCACAACTAATTATTATTAACTAATGAATATAGAATTGAAAACTTTCTCTCTTTTATTATTATTATCATCAAAAACATAGGTTTTCGTGATCTGAGTTTTTAATTGAATTCTTTGATGAATAAATTGATTGAAAAATAATTTAATTTAATTGAATTTCACTGTTTCACGATTCGGTCCAATCATGTGCTCTGTTTTTGAACATTAAATTTGCCTTTCTTATTATATGCCATCTTTTTGATGACCAATTATTACCGGCTATTTTACTCTTACATTTGCCATACATTTACTCCAATGAGTGCTATTTTGGGCTTTAAATTCCTAACAAAACTATTATCCAATGACTTTAACTATTCTCTAATGACTGACAAAACAATGATTTGATTCTTATTTCTAAAACTTAATTCTTTTCTGTGAAACCAAACTTTTACGTGACTTAAATCTTATATTAAGTTTTGTAAAATTTTCTTAACTTCAATAATACCATGGTCATTTAATGGGGAATTCTGATTTAATATCTATTAGCAAGATAGTTTTGAGTGTTTTACGCTTCACTTTTTGTCAGACTTATTGCTGTTGAAAAACAACTCTTTTATTAAACTAATGTATGAAATAAATTGATATAAAATACTATAATATTTTCAATTTAACGATAAATATCCACACATTTGACAGAAAAAAATGGAGAGAAATATGTTTTACATATAATATGGATTGAAATGAAAAACATATTTTGCGGAACGAAATCATTTTTCATTACTGTTTAACCGAATATATTATAAAAATTTCTTTAGTCACCGAAAACAAACAAAAAAGTGTGTCAAATGTCAGAATTAAAATATGGATTCCTATTGTATTGCAGTGCTCTCATGTCAATGGCTTTCCCGACTTTCAGAAATGCATTTGTGTCAACCAAATCTAAATATTATTATATGTAATACATTCAACATTAGCTCAGAATAATTGATTTAAACCTTTTTTCATACAAATTATTTTCTAAGAATAATATGTGTGAATGCCTTTACTTTTAGACAACTCTAACATTTATATAACAACTAATTAGTCATATGTTTTGATATTTTCAAACTTTTTTTGTTGTTAAAAAAAAGTAATTTTTTAGATCTGAAATAGAGTTTAGAGTTGTCTACTTTTTGTTATTAATAATATTATCACATAATTTACAATTTGCTTTATTTGAATTATAAATTATACAAAACTTTTATTGAATATAATCTGTGTTTCAAATTGAAAATTATAGTAAATTAGGAAAAGTGTTTTATTTATGTCGAAATACTTATTCAATAGATTTATTCCTAGCTATTATTTGTTATTAGTAATTGTGTCACCTTGCAAACTATTAATAATAGTATTTTAAAATAGTCTATTATATAAGAGGTACTAAAGATAATTATAAGAATATTTATTTTTATGATAAAAAAAAATAAAAATTAAAAAATAAGTAAATATTATAAGAAAAGTGTTTAATATAAATTATTTAAGATTCAATGAACTTTGCAAGGATCAAATATTTGCTTAACTAAATAATATCTTAAAACATTGAAAATCATTGAACTCTAAAAGTGTTTATTTAAATAATTTAGACATTTCTTTGCCATTGATTTCAAAAATTGAGTACTGCTCTCATAAGCAGTATTTTATATATTGTACACAACTCTGATAAACACCCTTGGTCAAACTACTATTCTACTCAGGGATGGCCACACCAAAATCACAGGGGGGTATACCAAAAATTTTTCTCCCAGTTAAGAGGAATATGCTTTTTATTGCATTTTTGAAATGCAGTTTTTCATGTCTAGGAGAGAATTGTAAAAAAATCAATTATAAAGTGTAAATTTGACATTTTTATGGGTTTTTATCAGTCTTTTGACTATTTTACTTATATTTTACAGCTTTTTATCTGAATTTTTAGTAGAAAACTTAAGTTTTTTGTAATTTTTCTCGATTTTTCTCTTCTCTCCTATAGAGTAGAGGAGGGTTTCCGACTTTTCGCGACAGGGGGTATTCGGGCTATACTACCCTGTGGCCATCCCTGATTCTACTTGTGGTTCATGAGTTAAACTTTTAATGATAAAATGAGTATTTTGTAAATGGTAAAATTTTTTAAAAAGTACCTTGTATATATTCAACTTCAAAGAATGGACAAATGCAATAGACGTTTGTTATTAGTTATTAGAATCAAACAGAGAATATGTAAATTCTTATAATATATTATAATATATTTAAAATATATACATCAAAAAAGTGGAGCAAAAAAAATCAAAATTTAGCAAGCAAGTTTTTTTTATTACCGTAATATAAAACTATATTCTATATAATATATTATGAACAAGTACAAACATAAAGTATATATAAAAAACTTTTCGATCTATCTCATAAAGTACATTTAATCTAAAAAATATCTTGATTATTTATTCAGTAAGGTTCAATAATTTAAAATTTAAATGGTTTGTTTTTTTATTTGATCAAGGGAAGAAACAAAAAAAAATATTTTATTTATATAAAATTTTAATACTATTGAGAATAAATGTTAGCATGCTCATCTTTTTTAAGAGTTGAACTAATATTTTGTGAAGTAATAAATGATAAATATTTGGAATTTGTTGAACATATTTATAATATTTGTTAATAAACTTAAAAGCAGTGGAGAAATGAATTTTAATTTCATTTATTTTTGTTTAATATTAATCCAAACATTTTTCTCGCATTAAAATAATAGCCATTTTTAATGTAAACATTGAAAACTAATTATGGCGTTCCTCTTGTTTTGCGAGAGGTATTCAAATCATAAAACTTATTGACTCTTAGAGTATATACTAATAAATTTAATTCTTGTCTCAGGAGTGCTGTCACAAGAAGTGCTGTTCAAATGTTGAACAACTTATGAGAGATTAAACAAAAATAGAAAAACTAATATTTTTATTGTTTCTCTCTCTCTCTCTCTCTCTCTCTCTCTCTCTCTCTCTCTCTCTCTCTCTCGCTTGGTGCTTTTGTTATATATTATAATATTAATAATTCTTTTCAAGTAAAATAAATAAAATGTTCTAGTTTACTCAATGAAATTAACATTAATTGGATATAAAATTTAATTTAAGCGAAGTTTACAACAAAATTATGTTTATTTGTTATAATTATTAAAACATTCACTTTTGAACCTAAAATAAATTCAACTTTTAATCAAATATTTAGTCTAAAATATGACTTAAGAATATTAGTTAAGAAAACTTTCAAAAATTCAGTCAAAATAAATTCAAATGAAGTTATCTAGATAATCAATTAAATTCTTATAGAGTTTTTATATTAAATTATTGTTTAATTGAAGGAAAAATCTATAGTTTTCTAAAGACTAAGTTTCTAATAATTTGGTATTCCTTTCACTGAAAAATTTAATGATTTAGAAGTAAAAGAGAAAAAGTTTTTCTATTAAATTAATGTTTAAGTTTTGAGAACTGTTTGACGATAAAAATCGATGGATTTCTTCTCATCAAAAGTTTTATTTATTCAATATTTTTAATTTGATTATTCGTTCGTCTCTTTCAGTAGTGTTTGTTTAATGACTTTTAGTGAAACTTCTGTCACACAAACATTTCGTGAAGAATTCCATATTTGAAATTTCATTTTCCCCTCAAATTATGACACTTTCATTGAAAGACTCAAAACTTTTGACGGATCGATATCTTTGTTATATTTATGTCCGAATAACTAAAAATTTAAAACTTATAGTCAATAACTTATAATAGAAGTCTTTATAGGCTTTTATGAAGTATGCGATGAATATATTAAAACTTTTCAATGATTTTATTCAATGAGTTTTTTCTTTTTTAAGTACTTTTAATATGATTTCGAAAATTAAACTTTTATTTTGTTTAGCGATTAGTTTTCGTTGAAAAATTCAAATTTAAAACTTTGGCTCAAAATAATGAGTGTTTCGAGAAAAGGATTCCGTTCTCAGGAATGGAGACAATTTCCTCAATAATATTTAGTTTAATCACAACAAAAGCTTTGCTTTTAATTCACTCTCAAAATGTTTTCATTAAAGCAATGAATGAATTAATTCATTTATTTATGCATATATTCTGTTTAAATTATCTTGAATAAATCTTAAAAGTTTTCAAGCAATTTTCACCCATGATTCTTTTAAAAAGTATAAAAATATTTCTAGCACATTTAGCAAGGATTCTGCTTGATTATTTATTGATCTGTTCGAGGATCAATAAATGTGTTTCAATTTAAAATAAATGTTTTCAATTTATTAGAGTATTTTCAATACATTATTATTTGAAAGTTTAGTTTGAAATCGATTTTTTAGACAAAAGTTTGATTTTTGCAAAAATGTAATTATATTTATAATAAAACTGCAAAATATAATTAAAGTGAAATGAATCAGAACTGCAGAGAATAGTATACGAATAAAATCATTATTAGATTATTTTATAACTATATTAATACTGCACTTACTTTTCATTTGATCACAAAAACCATTAATAAAATTAAAGAAAAATATGGTATTATTTTTGTGATTATTATTATATTTTTCTTTCATATCTTTATTTCTCTTAATTTACAATAAATGAAATTTCATGAAATCCGAGTAAAAAAGAAATTATAAAACTTTTATAGGAAACGAAAAAATAGAAAATTAATGATTGAGTTGGAGTCAAAACTTTTCACCAATAAATTCATTTTAGACTTTCCTTATCCTTTCCTTAACGGCAGAGAAAATATGTTTAAAAATTGATAACTCATTAAGAATTCATTGAAGAGAAAAAGTTTATACATTAGAATTGATTCATCAGTTTTTGGTTATTTTCCGTATTTTTCTTTGAAAAGGAAGAAAGACTTTCGATAATAAATTTTTTATACCTTAAAGCTATGTATCAGAAAAATAAACTAAAAGGAAAAAACTTAAGAATTCTTAAGAACAATACCATTATTATAGCCATTGGTTTGAGCTCTCATTTATATAATATCATAAGACAATAGACGAGAAAGAATAGGAACTAACTCTTGGATTTCATTTCACATCTCACACGATATCAGATCTGAACCAATTTCATTACCAGTGAGAGAGTCAGTCACTCAGTCACTGAGTAAGAAAGTAAGAGAGAGAGAGAGAGAGAGAGAGAGAGAGAGAGAGAGAGAGAGAGAGAGAGAGAGAGAGATGATTCTCAAAGCTATTTCCCAATAGAAATCACTTCACAACAAATTATGATTAAGAATAATAATGAGTGCTTTATTCTGTGCCCGAAGTTTAAGAGAACGAATTTATTGTGAAAATATATCCAATCGTTTTATTAATTTTAGGAAATTCAGTCTCAGCTCTTTTGTGTTACGATTGTCTCCCGTCTGTTAAACAGTGAACAGAAAAAGAGAGTGTTTTTGAAACAAAAGAGAAAATAGAAGAGAAGAGACGGAAACCTAAGTCTAAATTAATTTGAAAGATAGACAACGAAACAGAGAAAAAATTGATTCGTATTAAAGTAGGAAAAGAAGAAGCAATTAAGTGAAGTGTTGCAGCAAATTAACGGCACAAACGGTACCAATCATTCCAATCTCATACTCTCTCCCCGTCTCTCCCACTCCCAGTCTATTGTTCTCTGCGGTGCTCTCAAAGGCACTGAACTTTTCTTTTCGCTCCTCAAAAGATTTCTTTTATCAATAGTATCGGTCTCTCTCTCTCTCTCTCTCTCTCTCTCTTTCTCTTTCTCTTTCTCTTTTTCTCTTCAATTTCTTTCTTCTTTTAATGATTAGTAGTTCTTATCAGAGATTTAAAGACATTTGTAATGAATTTAAATGTTTCGCCACAAAAAACAAAAAACTGATGTAAATGCGTTTGGAATTGATTTTTGGGTTTAAATCGGTTTATAAATTGAATACTTTTTTCAATGTTTAATCTGTTCTCCTATTCTTGTGAAGTGATGTTCTGTCAACTGAAGACTAACATCTTTTTTCTCATTTTATTAAATCAATGAAAATATTGAAAAATATATGAATTCTATGGAATTTCATAGAATTATTATTTAATATTCAATAGAAGTGAATGTTTTGGTTACTGAAAAAAGTATCGATGAATCAAAAGCTAAACATTTTTTGACGGTTCAGTAGATTCTTAGATCCCTTTCCCCTTTGAAAAGTGAGACTTTGCCCGTAGTGTCACTGAATCCCAATCCTAAAGAGAATAGAGAAGAAACTTATCGTAAGTTTTTTTCCTTCATTTCATTTCACTCTAAAAAAAGTGGCGAAGAATTATAACCTCTTCTACAGACATATAATCATAAGAATGTCTTTTATGATACAATTCCAGTGCAAAGAGTGTTCCCCCGGTTTTTCAAAAGTCAAAAATATCGTCGATTTGATTCAAAACTATAATACAGACTAAAGTTATTGGACTACAAAAGTATTCAATAGTTTTTAGTTTATTGAGTGCTGCAAATGATATGACTTTTTATGATTGATGTGAATCTGACTGCAAACGACTTTTAGTTTATTTTAAATTATATGAACTTTTCTTCGGAGAAATATCTTTCCGTTAGTTCTGTAGTAAATCATAAAAAGTGTTTTCCATCGAAACATAAAATCCAATATTTTAACCGAAATTTATTTTTTTTATTATTCAGCCATTAATTAATGAAATGTTCTTTTTATGATCTTGCTTAATTACCCTTACATTTTCTTTTGCATTGTTTATTTAGTGCCTAGCTTATATCCAGCTTACATTCAGGAAATGTAATCAACTCTCATTATTAATAATGATTTTGATTTCCTCGTTTCTATTGAACATTGATTACCAGGATATGATTTGCAAACAATGCAAAATAAAATAATAACTTGCTAGATTAATATATAGGTTGGTATTTGAGCAAGCAAATATTAATTTGAAAAGGAATTAGAGTAACTCCCATTAAAATTGTTTAAAACCGTAAAATAAATAATTTATAAAATTTGTAAACTTTTTCATTACTCACCGAAAATATCGACGAAATTCAAGAGAAAAACGGTTTGAAATAATTGTTCCCACATTTCGATAACAAATTAAGTGTTTATTACTTTATTATTAGTATTGTTATTATGCATAAAACAGAATAGAGTTTAATAGTTTATTTTCATTATACATTCCTGTGCTGTTCAGTGAAATCAGTGTATATTCAGAGCAATACTTGACTCAGTAATGAATGCGTTTATTCAGTGTTTTGTCCAAAGAATTTGAAGAATTTTTCATTAGAATTCGTGACCACAGAATAACATTTATTCACACAAAACAAGTGAACAAAAAATTTATATCTATTGACATAACTATAGACACAAATCTATTTCTTTTGGTACACATCATTAAAGTTTGAAATAAGGGATAAGAAAAGAGAAGACCCATTCATTTGTTGTTGAGCTTTAAAAAATTGTTCATGATTCATTTAACTTTTCAAATGTTCCATGATCATTGTTGGCCAGAATTACTTCTTTATAAAGTTCTTTGTCAAGAATTTAAGTGTTTCTTTGAGGAGTAGGTCTACGACTTGTTTAAGAGTTATTTCTAGCGATTGTAGTGGTGTTAAAGTCAGCTACAAAATAGAGGATCAAAACTTATTCTGTTTAGAATTCCGGTCACATTTGAAAAACAGAAGAGATATTTACAGTTTTGGGCGGTATTCCAGTTATTCCACTTATTTCTCTTCCGATTTTCGTTATATTTATTTCTTGAGTAAAGAACTTACTATTCATATGAGAAGAGAAAAACAGCGATAAAACAACGAATAGTTTTTCGACAAAACAATTGTAATGAAAGTCCAGTCCTTTTCCAAAGCCTTTTGGAAACGACAGCAAAATTGATCTCTGCTTTAGTCACAGATAGCACTCACACCACACGAAACACACGAATAAAAGTATAGAGAAGTTGTTTCGGTGGAGTTCATCACATTTTATATCCATAACAGACAGAGAGCTCCGGCTTTGAGTCGCGGCTCAATAGTGACGTAAACTTTTGAGCCAAACATTTCTTTCTGTCTTCTATTTCTATTTGGCGCTCAAAAGCGCTCAAAACTAAAGAATTTCTTTTGAAAAATTATTTCATTGAAGTTTTATTTAGTACTGAATCTCAACAATTTTACTCAAATTACACAAAAACTGTCCAAACAGTCACTTATGTTATGAGAATCGCCAGAACTTCGGCAGAAGTGGTAATCAGTTGTGTGATTATGTAATGTGTTTGTAAGGAAACGCCACTATCTGTTCAGTAAATCTATACAGTAGTCGCACTCCACTCTTCTCTATCCGAAGAGGAAAGCCTACCGATAGAGCCCATAGTCGTCAAAAGTGATTTTAGTCAATGAGCTCATGCGCTTCAAAACAATATTAGAGGACCAGCCGTTCAAAAGCTGTACCGAAACGAGAATTTTCATACAATTTATTTATTGCAACGAAAAAAGATTTAATATATTATTATAATAAGAGTTATAATATTTTTGAGTCTCGTTTTTATCTAATCGTTAGCCTAAAAGTGCTTATGAATACTCATTAGTCTCCTTTCGGAGAGGGTTTCCATCAGTTGTTATCTCACTTTTATATTCACACTTCACTCTAACAGCTATTGTCATAAAACGATTGATTAACGCACAGAATATATGATTTGTTTGCCTCTTATTTTGCAAATCAATTGCTTTATTTTAAGCCTAAAACACAACCATTTCATCGAAATTTTATTTAGAATGAACTGGTCTTAACTTTATTGGTCTATTCATTCGTTTCCCCTTTTTTTCACTCAAATCGATTGGCAAAACATTAGTTGTTTTGTAGGTTTTTAGGAAATGATACCTAATTTCCCAACAAAAGAAATGATACAAAAATTTTTGTGTTGCACTTAAGTTGTCGTCATTTTTGAAGATTTATTTTTATTGTTTTATTTCTTTTCATTTCTTTTTTAAGAAATCTCTCTCTCTCTCTCTCTCCCATCACTGATAAACATAACTCTTTTTAATAGCATTATATTCGAGTTTCGAAGGAATTTAGTATTAAAAATACAAAATATCATAAAAATAATGAAAATGTCTAAAATCATCACATCTTTAAAATTATTTAATATTTAATATTTTTTACATTAAATAAATAAATTATTTCAGTCAAAAACATCGAGGATTCAAATTTCAAAAAATAAACTTCAAAATTAGTTCAATTTATAGGTAAATATAGAGAAAATAGTTTCTTAATATTCATTCTTAACTTAGAAATGAAGTAAACTATAAATAGAATTTTAAATAATCCGTAAATTTAATTATATTTTCAAAAACATATTCTTTGAAATGGATTTTTGATTCAATGATTAATCCGTAATGACTTCGGATTTTAATTATTTTTGTGCCAAAAATATTTAATATTTTTGAATCAAATTTGCTTTCAGTTAATTGAAAAATATTTCAAATTCAGAAATTTCTCATTGAATTAAATATCACTGAAGAGTATGTTTTAGAATTTCAATTACCAAACCTTTCCTTTTCAGTAGTCTATTCCCAGACAGAGAATCATACGAAATATCAGACGAATATTCAATTTGTTTAAAACTTTTCTTGGCTTTAATTGAAGGCTAACTTTTCTTTTACTCACCGAAACTTAAATATTTATTACTCTTTTTCTATATTTCTTATATTAAAACTTTTCACTCGAATTAATTCCAAACTTTTAATGAAAAATATTTAAAATTAGTTCCAATTGAAGGCATTTCCATCGATTCTGAGTCCAAATGAAATGAGAACTTTAGATATAATTCAAGAATATTTTCCAAAAATCATAACCCAATCGATAATAACTTAAGTAAAAATAGCATGCTACTATTACTTCTTATTAAACTTATTGAAGCGAATTTTAAAAATCTCTTTTCACTGTTTAATGAATTTTAATAAAGTTTGAGTTAATTCAAAAAACATAATTAGATTTTCCCAAATTAATTGATAATCGGCTTAATTTGATTTTTGTGCCGGCTTTTAGGCCCAGCTATTTATCTTTAATGAACACAATTTAACTCGAATATTATTCTTTCATTAATTCAGATTTTCATGAAATGATGGAAACATTATTTGAAAAATCCATTCATTTAATTAAATTAAATTATCTCAACATTTATTAGCAATAAATCTATTTTTAGTTCAAAAAATGTTTTCAACCAAAAAACAGTTTAAAAATATGAACTCAAACGGAGAAAAAAAATGATTTTATATAAATTTAGTGAACACAACGTATTTAAGTTGTGATGGGAAGCACTCACTCTCTTATTTAAGATCAATCAGTTGTCCTGCAATTCGTCACTCACTTACACTAAAAGTCATAAATATATTGACAGTGCATTTGAAGTATAATTTGTAACTTCAAAGTCTAATAATTTTTT
>JAQFZM010000246.1:0-42171 GCA_034695785.1 Galumna obvia
ATAAGAGATTGAAAATTCATATTTTTCAGAACAATGATTAAGGTTTAGGCATGGTTTTTCTGAAGCCTCTGTACATGTATATTTATTAAAAGAGCTTTAGAACGATATATAGTCCAATAATTTTTAATCTGTATTTTCACTGTAAGAAAGAGTCTTAAAGTTATAATAACTGTTACGAAAATCAGCGAAAAGTAAATAAGAATTAATTTATTGATAAGAAATTATGAAATATTACTAAATATTAAGAATTATCTGAAGAGACTCTTATGAATAACACTCAGAATTATTGTAAATTATTTTAGTTTTGATATAATAACGAATATTTAACGAACATTTCACGACATTTCAAATGTAAGAACCCTTTGAGAGAAACTCCAATAAATATAACAATAAATTTTGATATTATCTATCAATAAATAGAAGTTTCATCCTTGAAGTCTCGCTTTTTCAGTGTCTTTGTATAAATCTTACTATTAATTAAGTCTAATTTAAATTAGGATTGACGTCATAGTATTTTTACCTAGTTAAACAATATTTAATAAAAGTAAGTCATTGAAACTTACTCTTTAAATGACAAAGGTCATTTAAATTAATTAAAAATCACTAAATCATCGATAAATAGCAAAACAGTGCACTTTATTTGAAATTTTTTAAAATTTGTAAATAATATTTACTGATTAAATGTCAGCCAAAAAGTATTTGTTAGGAATTAATCTTTTTTTTTTTTGCAGACAATAGGCATAGAATTGATAAAATCCAGAAAAAAACTGATAAGTCATTAAACAGAAAATATATTTTATTTCTAAAATCAAATGTAATTCTGTTATAAAGCTATTGATAACAAAATTCTGTTTGAAGTGAATATCAAAAGTCAATCTAATATAATGTAACTAAAAATCTATTAAAATAATGTTAATTAGTCTTAACTTCAATATTAATTGTTTAACTTTACTCACAATTTATTTACTCAAATCTTTGGGTAATATATATTTTATACAATATATATTAATTTATTGATAACATTATTGAATGTAATAATAGATGCTATCAATCATTCGTCTCATAATTGGATAACTTTTGATGAACATACAATTTACTTCATCTCAGATGTAAATCAATGGACTGATTGGCGAACGGCTGACACTATTTGTCGGTCAAAACAATCAAATTTAGTCTCAATTCACGACAAAATTCAAAATGAATTTCTTTTAAATCATACAAAATATCTGAACCAACAATTTTGGATCGGTTTGAGGTCTGACCTCTGGTCAGACAAATCAGACCTCGATTACAATAATCCTGATTTAAGTGATATCAATAATTTTGAAGAAATCTCATCCATAGAAGAAATGTGCGCAACCTTTCAAAGTCTCTCTGGTTTTTGGAAATACAATGACTGCAATGAAAAGTTTGGTTTTATTTGTCAAAAGTCTACTCAAAATATAAACCAAAAATGTAAGCCTCTCTCATATGACTAAATAAATGAATAATACAATAAACAATCAAAATTAAACCTTTATGTTTGCATTCTTTCATATTTTTAGCTCAGAATCAACAAACAAAAAGTTGTCAAATCACTGACTTTAGTCCGGAAGAGGGAATCAAATTTGGAAATCATTGCTATGTTTTTATTGACAAACATTTGTTAGATTGGAGTCAATCACAACTAAAATGCAATGAAATGAATGAATCAAATCTTCTATCGATTACTACTTCAGATGAGTTGCAATTCATAAAGAATTATACTCTTATGAACTTCAATAACACTGAGTTTTGGATCGGTTTAAAGGGAAATAAAAATGATTCTCAAATATATTATCAATGGTCTGATGAAAGTTCTGTCGATTTAAGTTTGTGGGAACCAAAAGAGCCACCAATTCATTGGAATAATTCAAATGATATCTGTGTTTATCAGTCAAATAATAGTGAGTGGAGTATCGACTCCTGTACTCATAAAAGACATTATATTTGTAAATCAAAAGATGTAAAAAAAGAAACCAAAAACAATACCAAATTGATCTGTCCTTCGACTACGAGTTCAGATAATTTCATATTTAATTGGAGTGAAGTCGACACTAACTCAGAGTTTTGTTTTTGGTTTAGTAAAGACTTTGACACAAACCTATTAAAGACTACTTGGACTGAAGCCTCATTCAGGTGTCGGTCCCATAACTCAACCCTCGCTTCAATTCATTCATTAGAGAGTCTTTGGAAAATGAAGAGCAAAATCATTGAAAACACTTGGATAGGACTAAGCATAAATGAGAAAGGTTCATTTTGTTCATTTTTATAAATTATAATAAAAAAACTGATTATTTGATACTTTTTGACAATTTTAAGGATATTTCAAATGGGAGGACAACTCAGGATTAGACTTCACTTTTTGGGACTATAAAGTCAGTGATAATAAGAGCGACCAAAAGTGTGTTTCAGTTCAACCAAAAGACTTGAAATGGACTTTAAATCCATGTTTTAATAAATCAAATATTTTTGACTTTATTTGTCAAAAGAAAAAAGTATTGAAATCAAATGAAAGTCATTCCACTATAAGAACGACTCATAAAATAATAACCAAAAGCCATGAATCGACAAAAAAGTTAACATTACTGACAACCAATACTCCATTTCTAAATAAAACGGATCCGACCATAAAGCAGACGTCTTCGCCCCAAATGACTAGTAGTGAACTTTCGACGTCTGCTAAATATGGTTTCATAATATTGGGTTTAATTATTATATTAAGTATTTCTGTAAATATATATATTGGAACCAAAAATGTTAAGTTCTCCACATTTTTCAAAAAAGAACCAAAAACTAAACGAACAAAACATATAACAACTTCTGAGAGACGACAGAGAAATACTGATATACTCAACTCATGTGATCCAAATGTCGTCTTCAGTAATATTAGACTCAATTAATAATCTTAATTAACTATGATTTGTACCATGTTCCATTATCTTCAATTATCTTCAATTCAATAAAAACTTTTCAAATATTACTTTTAATAATTATTTCTAATAATTTATATTCAATTCATATAATAATTGAATAGTTTATATCATAAACTTTATGATATTCAGAGATTCAACTTTTGTGTGAAAAGTTTGAATTTTGGAATTTATTGATTACTATTATAGAGATAAAGAGATAAAGTATTTATTAAAAAGAATTTATTTAAAAGTTGTTTTATTTTAACGTTTATATTATATAATAATAATAAATCATTTAATTAAATCATTTATAAACGTTTATTAATAGTATTTATGGTTTTTTAATTTGCTTTTGAACATCAGTTAATAGAGTGATAACAAGTTTTCCTTCGGACTCAGCCTTTCCTAAGATATACTTTTCCATGAGATCGAGACCAGGATTCTTGAGCTCAGTTTCAAATCTAGTGAGTGCAGCCTTAATATCATCCAAGGATATTTGTACTTCCATTTCGATTCTTTTCCTGAGTTCTTCGTTGTGGTGTGTCTGCCATTCCTTCAATTCATTACTCAATCTCTCCAAATAACGTTCCCCTTCTCTGATACGTTCATTAACCCATTCGAGCCATAAGTGGTCGTATTTCTCCCGATAATCAGGAGTTGTCGACTCTTGAGCGCCTATTATAACAAATTCATTGAATACAAGTTTATAATTGTTCTAATTGTTCTTGCTCATTCTATTAATAAGATTACATACTTATAATACAAAGACTTGAACTCAAAAACAGAGCAAATACTAAACAATTCATTTGTGAATATTGAGGAAACTTTTTAATAAAACACTCAATAACTCAATACTTAAATAATTGAATAAAAGGCATAAAAAGACCACAATTTATATGAAAAGTTTGAGAAAATAATTTGAGATAAACTTCTGTTCATTTATTTCAATGAAAATTTGATTAATTTTAGAAAATAATTGCAAACAATTCTTATATATTTAACATAAAATAGTTCTCAAAATATAATTAACTCTAAATTTAAGATTAAAATTAGTAAATAAGGTTAACCTAATCTAACACAATGTAACCTTGGTCATATTGGGCTCATATGATCAAATAATTTATCTTTTTCTCTTCATTAGATTAAAACCAAATAATTAAGTCTTTAAATAATGAAACAAATATTTAATGGAAAAAATCATTAATTTATTTAAATATAAATACAATTAAGTAATGAAATGAATGACAAATAATCGATACTTAAAAACAAGAGACGTTTCTTCAATATCTTCTAAAATATGTGACTCTTGGAAGGCTTGGAAGGCCTTAACCACCGAAACCATAGAGAGTTCTTCCCTGACGTTTAAGAGCGTAGACCACATCCATAGCGGTGACAGTCTTTCTCTTTGCGTGTTCTGTATAAGTGACCGCATCTCTGATCACATTCTCGAGGAATACCTTAAGGACACCTCTGGTCTCTTCATATATCAAACCGGAGATACGTTTAACACCTCCTCTTCGGGCCAAACGTCTGATCGCAGGTTTGGTTATTCCCTGAATGTTATCGCGAAGTACTTTTCGGTGACGTTTAGCGCCTCCTTTTCCCAAACCTTTGCCTCCTTTTCCTCTTCCGGACATTGTTTTCAAACTTTAAAACGTTTTGAATAACTTTTAATGAGAATAATATTAACTCAAAATATGTTTAACACAAACACTGCTCACACTTTATATACCACTGAAGACGAACTAAACGTAGACTCATATCAAGTGATTGGATATAAAGTGTGAACCAATCATAGCATAGATTTAGACATTTTTGTGATTTGGATCCCTTTCTCTTCTATGAAATTTTAACATTAATTTTATTTCTTAATTCAATACATTTTAATTATAATTCATTAAATGTTTTAATTTTTAATTATTTTATTTAAAAAAATACTTAAATTATAAATAAATTTAAATGAAATAAAAGTAAAGAATAATTGACTTTTGATTTGATTTATATCTTAAAAACAACACATAATCTCTTTTAAACATATTTTTAATTTTACAAAATTAAGTCAAATATAAAGGAAATTAAGAAAAGAAATGCTTTAAAGTATTTTAATTGAATTTATTTTAATTAATGATTTACAGAATATTTGTTAAGAGTTTTAAATCAATCGATAAATTGTTTGTTAAAAGAGAGGATCGAAATCACAAACTTTTTTTGTCAAAACTTTGTTCTGTTGTTTGATTGGATAGAAATGAGTCCACATTTAGTTCGCGCTTTAGTTATAAGTATTGAAGAGTTTTGGCGCAAATCATGTTTTGACTGAAAATAGTTTTCATTTGAATCGGTTTTAAATTTTATTAATAAAATGTCAGAAACGACGACAACGACTGCCATCACAACCACTCCATCGAAAGCCAAGACTCCATCGAAGGCAAAGACTCCCTCTTCAGCCAAAAAGGCAAAGACTGTCTCTTCTGCGAAGAAAAGCAAAACTGCGGCAAATCATCCGCCCGTTTCTGAAATGGTTTTGGCGGCGATTAAGGACTTAAAGGAGAGGAACGGCTCTTCTTCTCAGGCCATCAAGAAATACATTGGAGCCAACTATAAGGTAGAAGTGGATCGACTCCAACCTTTCATTAAGAAATACTTGAAATCTGCGGTCATTTCTGGAGCTCTGACTCAAACTAAAGGCAAAGGAGCCAACGGTTCCTTCAAATTGACTCCAAATCAGACTAAAGAGAAGAAGACTCTAAAGACGACCACAACTAAAGACAAACCAAAAGTTGTTAAAAAGAGTCCTAAAAAAGTGACCAAAAAGTCGGCCAAACCTTCAGAAAAGAAAACACCAAAAAAGACCGAAAATAAACCCAAAACTAAAGCACCGAAAGTGAAGAAAACGGTCGAAAAGAAGAGTAAAACTCCAAAAACAGCGAAATCCCCGAAAAAGGCTAAAACTGTTAAACCAAAGACCGCGAAGAAAACACCAAATAAAGCGCCGCAGAGGTCAACACGAAAGGCGTAAACACTTATTACAAACAAAACAAACGGCTCTTTTCAGAGCCAACACTTCTCTGAGGAAAAGAGTGTATTATAATTGTCTATAAATTGTATTATAAATGCCTTTCATTTTATTTGTATTTATTTTTTTCAAAATATCTTTAATTAAACCAAAAATACTTAAAATAAATGTCAATTATATTCATATTTATTGATTGGGCGGGTGTTGAGGGTAAGGATATTGAGCGTAACCGGCATTCGGTGCTTGAGTTGGATATCCATAAGGGTTTGTTTGCGTCGGATATTGTGTTCCCACTATTTATTGAAAATAATTAATTGAATTTCAAAATATTTGATACAAACTTTGATAAGGAATCTGTTGTTGTGTTTGCACTGCATATGGATTGAAACCAGAAGGAAGTGGTGGCGGAGGATAATAGTATTGTTGTGGTGTATAGATATTTGGTTGACTGAATGGCAACATTTGTGGCTGTGTTTGTGGAGCAGAGGTTTGTCCAGTTGTTGGCGGTGGCGGTCGGGGAGGTTTAACCGCTTCATTGGAATAATAGGCCGGTGTTGAGGGCGCGGGTGGTGTCGGACGCGAAACAATTTCGTTTTGTAGATCTTTGCAGAGCTCTTCTCGTTCTGCTTTTCGGGCAAAACAGAAGTCATCGATTTTATTCTGAAGATTAACCAAAAGTTGTGTCAAATCGTTATAGAATTTGGTTCCCTCTTCTAAGTTAGACATGAGTTCCATATAGACATTGTGTGCGGCCGCCAATTCACTCAAAAACACTTCTCTTTCAGAAGAAGCGGCCGATAGATTACCCTTAAGTCTAAGGAATTCTTCATTCGTGCGTTCGATGTCTTGAATGAGTTTTTCCTGTCTTTCTTTACTTTCTCTGATTTGTTTCTGAAGCGGTCCATAAATCTCTCCCAACGCTTCTGTTGTGAGCGCCAACTCATTGATAGCCCCGTCTTTTACTAAAGCACTCATGAATTTATTTTTCATATCATTGAATGACATATTTTTAAGTTCCGATTCAATCACTTCCCTCTCATTTTTGAGAGCCTCTACGCCTGACATCAAATTTCTGAGTTGAGTCACAGTCGGACTGTTTTGAACAGAAGCGCCTCCGCTCACACCCGAAGGAATTGCATTTTCCAAAGCAGAGGAAGAGTCGGACAATAGTTTGATTTTCTCGCTATGAATCGTAAACTTTTGTTTCACTTTATTGTCGGCTTCGATAGCGTTTTGAAGAATACTTCTATATTTAGAGATGTGTTCCCTCCAATTCTGATTTAATTTACTGGAAGGGGTTCGCGTCCAACGCTCTTTAAATTGAGTCCTTAAACTGTCATCTGATTCTTCTTCGGTGTTGAGGGACCGTTCATTTTCATCTAAAATCTCTTTATTTCTCTGTAAAAGTTCAGGCAATTCATTGATGAGTCTCTGAATGACATCAATCCCTCCCTTTTGTTTGACTGCATTTGATTTATCGATCAAAGACTGTGGAACTGAAACTCCGGACGAGTCCTCAATGGCTGCCGGAAGGTTTAGAGAAACCAATATTGCGTTCAGAGTTTGAGTCATTTCCCTCAGAGCCGCCACTTCTGAGTTAACGATTTCTTGTTTTCTTGAATCCAATTTTTGGACCGCCTGTTGGACACCAACTGGAAGTAGTTTCTCAAACATATCCGGTAAATTTGCAAAGAACTTGTCGGGGATATTAGTGGGTTTGGCTAAAGAGGCCTTTCCTATGGCCATCAAAGACTTATAGTCGGGTATTTTAGCATGGTATATGAAATCGTTGTCTTTCTTCGCCTCTTCGAAAGCGATGTTCGCTTTATTCAAATGTTCTCTAAATATTTGATTGAAATGAAGAGTTCCTCGACTTTCAGCGCCTTTAAGACATTCAATTGATTTCTGTAATCTCGCGATTTGTTCCCCAAACTCTTTCTTTTGATGGCAAACAATTGATTGATAATATTCAGCGATTCCGTGAAACGCCGCCTGTTTTAGCCCAACGATTGAAAGCCAATCCTTGTCTGCGTTAAACTTTACGATTTGTATTTGTCTCAACACATCCGCATAATATTCTTCGCACTGATTGGCGATCTTCGCGATCACCGCTTCTTTCATATTATCGTTGGAAGCCTTGAAGAAGAAGGTCTCTTGAGTTTGAGCTAACATTAAATTCTGCAAAATATTCAACACTTCGTTTTGCATATCTGTGGACAAGTCATGAGAGCCGACCGCAGAACTGGCGGTGTGTTTGAGTGCCTGGAAAACCCCGGCTGAACCCTGAAAGTACTTGGCAGCTGACTTGAGGGCACTGTCGTTATTAAGGCCTTCACTCACTTGAGTGACACCTAATTGGCTCTGAAGGGCTCCGATATTGAAAAGAATGCAAACCTTTTCGTAACCAATACTTGAAATCGTGAGACTGTTTGAGGCCAAGAAAAAAGACGACCCCTTTTCAAACGAATCCTTCCATCGAAATGATATCTCAATGTGTGGACATTTGGCCTCTAAAGACACCAATTGGTCGTAATATCTGTTGACATTAAATCATAATTTAATTATAAATAAAATAAGGAATGACTCACTTCTGAAGCATTTCTAAAGAAGTTTCGTTTCTTATATCCAAAGACTTTGAAATACAATTGGCTCTCATTTTGTTTAAAGACATTACATTATCTTTTATTTGATTTAAATCGTCGCCATTTATCGAATGGTTTGCAATCACTTCTTTGATCGGTTTAACCAAATCGATGTCATACGACCGCTTCAGAGGAATTGCTATCAATGACACCATCTTTTATTATCACAAATCAAGAGTTCATCAAAAGAATAATTTGTTTATTAATAAACAATAAAATAAACTTTTATTTAATAAATTTTAAGAAAATTAACGATTGATTTCTTTATTTCAATTCAAAGACAAAATATAAAATGAAAACAAACGTCAGTTTTTCAGCAATAAATGAGTCATTGAAAACGGTTTACATTTAAACCATTACTAAAGAGAACTCCCCTTTCAGTCATTCACTCAAATTCTTATCCATAAAACTAAACATAACATAAACTTTATATTCTCTGCCCATCAATAAAGTACTGCTTTTTATGAGTATAAAAGGATTGCCTCCCATTACTGTAACGAAAGTTTGAGTACTTTAGGCGTTCAATCGTTAGTCAATTGAAATATTATTAGAGATTCTCTAATAGAGAATCACTGAAAAAGTTATTGTCTTTGATTAGAGTCTAATCATTATTAGAGCCACAGATTATAACTTATAATAATTTACGCATTTATAGCATCACTGAAATCAATTTAAGAGTAATTGTATTACAATTTGATTACGTATTGATTTACTTATTTCTAATTCTCTTCATTTGGTTCAGAACTGAATTGAGTTCACTCTTTCATTAGACTAAAGTTAAGAAAATAATTAATTCAATCGATTGTGAAATCAATTTATTTATTTTATCGAATCATTAGATCTAAGATTAAGTTTTATTTTAAATTAGAAATCGATTAAAAGTCAATTCAAAAGTGACTCAAATAGTGATTAAATAAATTGTTTTTAATGGAAATTTAAATAAAAATACTTTAAAAATGAATTCGAAGCCAAAAAACTCGAGGAAATCAGTAAAAACTTCCTTCAATTCAACGCCTTTTCTTCCTTTTGTTTCCGGAGTCAACATTAGGAGCGCCTCTTTTATTAGGGCCGCGCGGAAGACCAGGTTTAGGTCCGGGCTTTTTCTTTGTTTGTCTCTCTTTTTCTTCCAATTCTTGATTTTCTCTTTCAATAAGAGTGATCAGAGTATTACATCTGCGCTGCAGTTCAGAGGAAGTCCTGCTTTTAATAAACCAATCGAAGCGAAACTGTGGCGCACTTCTGATCGCAGACTTGAGTTCGTCGTAAACCATTTCGCGGTCAAATCCGAGTTTGTGAAGCATACATACAAGAAATCTGTCCTCTTCTTCGGTATAATTTTTACCCTTATTTGTTCCGTAGGCTATCCTTAACTGATGGAACGGCGCTCTATATCTCGACATTTTTGCGTCGAGCGCTCGTTTGATGTCTTGACGGCGTTGAATCCGTTGCTCTCCTTTTTCTATTTGAGCCATAATTCGATCACAATCTGTGAGTTCATGACATCTCTCCCAAAAGACATTCGCGTATTCAATCACTTCTTCAGCGGTCTTTCCTTCCACTTCTTTTGATATACTGTCGGTGTCTTCGCGACCGTATTTTTCATTTGCTTTAATGAATTGATTGAAATCTCTTCGGGTCCAAGTGGTAAACCCTTCCTGAAGAAGTGATTCTTTTTCTCCAATTTCTTCGTCAGTGAGGGGTTCGCTCTCATCGATGAGTCGTTGTTCTTCTCTCTGGACTTTTGAGGCTTCGTTTCCCAATTCGGGGTTTTTCGGTACTTTATATCCAACAGTTTTACGAAAATAATAGATTTCTTTATCGAGAAGTTCAAAGAGTCGGGGAGGAAAGAATTGGAAGTCTTGAACATTAGGCTGTTTGGGAGGTCGGGGCGCTTTTGGCGCTCGCGGTTCACTTACTCTCAACGCTTCCCTAAAGTAAGCGTCGACCGCATAATTGGCTTTTCGTTCTCGTTTTGGAGGTTCAATCCATGCCAATTGAGACAATTTCTGTTTCTCGCGATAATCTTCTCCCTCAAACTGGTAAACACTGGACTCTCCGGTGTCGAGAGTGAAGTTCCTTAAACTGCTTTCACCCAAAGCTTCCAATTTTTTCTTAAGAGTTTCGGTTTTTTTCTCTCCCTTTTCAAGAATAGCGTCGATGTCTTCTTCAGTTATTTCGCTGTCTTTAGAGGCGAATATATGGTCTGCCCCGTGTCTAATCATTCCCAGCATTTCATCCTTTCCTAATTTGTTTCCGGCACTGTCTACAAGTCTTCCCTGTTGTATAACAACAGTGTCTAATCTTAACTTAATCTCTGCTCTCTCTACTATTCTCTCCTCAACGGTGTTATCAGTAATTAAACGAAACACTCGAACTACTTTTGTTTGACCGATTCTGTGAGCTCTATCCTGTGCCTGGAGGTCAACCTGAGGGTTCCAATCGGAATCATATAAAATAACGACATCAGCCGTCGCTAAATTGATGCCCAGACCACCGGCTCTTGTGCTCAGCATAAAAAGGAAGCGGTCGCTGTCGGGCTTATTAAAGTCATCGATTTGCCGCTCTCTGTCTTCGTGTGCGGTCTGACCGTCTAATCGACAGTATTTATATCCCCTCCAAAGACAATAATCTTCTAAAATGTCGAGCATTCGAGTCATTTGACTAAATATAAGAACACGACTTCCCTCTTCTTCAAAACGTGGTAATAGTTTGTCGAGAATAACCATTTTTCCCGAATTGTCGACTAAATGTTTATCTGTTGTATAGGGAGGTCCGGGTTCTGCGCCATCGAAAAGGTAGGGATGATTCGCACACTTTCTCAGTTGCATTAAGATGTTAAGCAAGCGCATTTTGTCCATTTTGCCTGCTCCGTTGACAATATCGATATCTTTCATAAGTATTTTGGTATACCATTCCCTTTGCATTCTACTCAAACCGACATATATTTTGGTTTCTTTCTTTGGCGGTAATTTCTTCTCCACTTCACTCTTCAATCGTCTTAAAAGAAAGGGTCGCAAAACTCCGTGAAGTCGTTCCACAAGAGATATATCTCCGACTAAACAGTTATTTGTGTTAAACCAGGCGTCGAAATCATCGGATGAGTTAAACACATCGGGTAATAGAAAATTAAGTAAAGCCCACAATTCATGTAAATTGTTTTGAAGAGGAGTTCCCGTAAGAAGTAAACGATTTGTTGATTTGAATTCCCGAATAATTTCTGATAGTTTACTTTTTTCGTTTTTAATACGATGTGCCTCATCGATGACAATATACCTCCAGTTGAATTTCTTGAGGACTGCCTTTTCCCTAATTATCATTTCATAAGAAGTGACGCAAACGTCCCATTCATTTGGTGTTCCCAATAATGTATCCCTAATGAGAGCAGATCTGGTCTGTTGGTCACCGATAAGACAAACGGCTTTAAGATTAGGACACCATCGCTTTATTTCATTCATCCAATTAGTGAGCGTTGATTTCGGGGATATAACCATATGGGGTCCGGCGATACTCCGAATGTTCTTCATATAACCCAAAAGACTAATAGTTTGGAGAGTCTTTCCTAAACCCATTTCGTCGGCCAGTATTCCATTGATTCCATTTTCATAAAGACTTATCATCCAATTTAATCCCCGGATCTGATAGTCTCTCATTTCTCCGCCTTTAATATAAGTCGGACTCTCATCGAATCGAATTAAAGTCAATGATTTTTTGCTGGCCGTCAGAAGTTCTTCATCTTCTTCTTGTTCTGTCATCCGATGTCTGTGATCTGTGGCATCAGTTGAAAGTCTAGGCTTTGGAGGTGAAGACGGTTCCAATGGTTTTTCCAATGGTTTTTCCGGTGGTTTTTCCGGCGGTTTTTCCGATGGCTTTTCTGCTGGTTTTTCCGTTGGTTTGTTCTTTGGTTTTCGTCCCGGTTTTGCTTTTGTGGTAACCGTTTGAGTGGACCCGTGATTACCGGATGTCATAAAGTGGGAGAAAATCTCTGTTTGTTTGAGGAGATAATCAAAGCGTTTACTTCTGTCCTCATCTAAAGTTGCGTTAAAATCATGCGATGATATCATTTGCGCCAAATTTTCTCCGATAACTGATTCGGCCGGAGTTCCGGTCTTTGATTCGTCTTTAAAACAAACATTAATTTTAATAAAATATTAATTTCATTAAACAAATCATTTTTCAGACCATTTTCTTCTTCGTCGTCTTGACTTTGGTTTTGATTGTCAGCGATTTCTTCCGAGTCTTCATTTGTTTGGTTCACATCCTTTTCCTCTTCAATTGAAGACATAATTTAATAAAAGATTTTACGATAAAATAAAATCAAAATTTGATGGAAAAGTGTTTCACAAAATTTTAATGAAAACCAAAAATCAAAATATTTGAAGAAAAGCCGGGAATTCACTGACAAATGGTTTCATCGATTATTTTCAAAAGTATTGGCTTTTGTCTGCTCTCAAAACACATACAATGAGAGACACTCTTTGGTTGTATTCATAAATAAATCCATTTTAAGAGTCATTAAATAATTTAATTGAAAGCAATTTATTTGATCTTTAAATGAAAGTTCAAAAATCAAAAGTTTAGTTGACTTAAAGTTGTGGTCATAAGTGAAACAACTGACAACTACTGACCACTACTGACCACTACTGACGGCCAACGCTTCTAAAAATCCGATCAAAGTTTTAGTTGTTTGAGTCAACACTGGAAGCGGTTGAAGCAAAGCGTCACATGATTTGCGCCTAAACTTTATGTTAGCTCTTAATTACAGTAAACTCTATTTTATGTAACTTTGGTCACTCTTCAGTTGATCTAAGAATCTACAATTTTTTAAAATCCATATAATATTTATTTTGATAATTAAAAATTGTTTAAAGTCTTTAGTTTAAGTCATCGAATAGTATTTAACAGAAGCATTAAAATATTTTATGAAATAAAAAATCAATACTATTTACACATTTAATACTTGCCTTAAATTATATAAATAATTATAAGGTAGCAAGTTACTTTGTTATTTTCAAACTAAATTTCTTTCTAATAAAAATTTTGTTTAATTTATTTAGTTAATAATAATTTGAATTAATCAATGAATTAAATAAAAATTTGAATTGAATTTGAGTTTTTATTTGAGAGATTTTACTGTATTTTTTGGTCTTTTTTAAGGAATAGAGAAACGAATAGAGAAAACATTAAACAAAACTTTTTCTGACATTTAATATGAAATCGGAGTCAAAATTTTCATTACTATAACACAAATCTAAAGCCATTTATTAATTATTTAAGTCTTTAATTATTTTTAGTATTATTTTTGGGATTTATTTTGATTTTAATTAAACTATAATTTATTTGAAAATGTTGTGAATCATTGATTTAATTAAAAATAGCTTTGAATGTATTGATTGGAGTCATTGTTGGCAATCGTTGTCTGTCTGTGCGCTCCACTCAACCACTCATTTATTCAATTCTTGAGTTGTGATTATAATTGGGTTCCCATTAAAACATGAGTTCCAACGAAGGGTTGAAAGAAAAGGAGACAAATATTGTGACGATTAATGATTTGCCGAATGAAATCATTGATAAAATATTTCGTTTACTTTCATTTGAAACCATCGCTAAGAATAGAATCGTAACAACACTTCTAACCATTTATTTGATTATTAATTAAAAGAATTATCTTTGAATTAGGTCTGTAAACGATTCAATCAGATGGGGAGTCAAATACTGAATAGGTTTGTCCATCGATGGCTATATTTGTTGTTATCACTAATTAATAAGAAATTGTTTAAAAATTCAGAGAATTTCAAATTCTTCGTAATTATACTCAACAACGCTTTCAACAAATAAAGAGTCAAATGCCGAGACGTGAGTCGGCCCGACGTAAACACCCATTGGCTCGAGAGTCAGATATGTATGTCCTCTAATATATTGACTCAAATGAATTGATTTCTTGATTTGATTTAGTATTGAAACTCTTCATATGAGACTCACTTTACTTCAGATGACATTCAGTAAACACATCGAACGAATGCACTGCTGTTTCTTTTCGGGTGAGATCTTGGATGAGGTCCATCGCATACTTTTGTATGTAAGGAACACACCTGTGCTCTCCCGCGCCTATAAAGTGACGGATGAATTGTTTGATTTGTCGACAATGGCTATGGAGTACTTCAAAGAACACATCGAACCAACTCTTCCCGAAATCAATTACTTTGGAGTCGCCGACTATTTGTTGGATTATTCGCCAACTCTTACGGGTTCTCCACAAACACAACTCTCACTTATGGATAACACCACTAAAGATATTCATCAAAACACTTCCATTTACTCGAATAAAAAGAAATCCGTTAAATCAAACCTGAATTATATGGAATCGACTTCTAATCAGAAGAACTCAGAGACTATTGCTTTAAAGAAAAGACTCAGAAATATGGAGATCAGTAACAAACGGAACAGCACTCAAATCATGAGTCTTAAGAGAGAACTGACTCTCGCGAAGAAAAAATGTTATCAAAAACAAAAAGTTGTGTATAATATTAGATCTCGTTTTGATGATTACGACAAGAAGTTGGAGACAACGAATCGTAAATTGAGTGCCGTTTTGGAAGAGTTAAGTAAATGCAAGACTGAACTGCAGTATTGGCGCTCTACTTCCCCTTCGAGTTCGACCCCAACCCCCACCACTAAACCCAATTACTGTCGATGTGGCGATAATTCCAACGAAACGGATTCACTTCTGGTTCCGGAGGTCTTCAAACCCATCGATGATAAACAATCGAACGCTTTGTCTGTTGTCGCCAATACTTCTGATGATACAAATAATTCTCCGATCGTTCATAGAGTTGAAGGAAAACACTGTAAACGCAAACTTTCATATTTTGACGACAAAAAAGCTGATAAAAAATCCAAAAAAATCTGAATCTCTGTCTTTGTGTCCCTCTTTTTGTTATCCTTCTCTTCTCTCCCTAACCCTCTCCCTCTTCTCCCTCTTCTTCTCCCCTATCGTTCATTGTTTCGCTTTGTCTCCGAACTATCGGTCGGTTCATAAGTTTAGATTTCAATATAACTTAAGATTCGGTGTATCTCTCAATCAAAACATTTATTAAACTCTTAATGAATTTATTGGATTTATTTATCATTTTTTAGATAAGTTTTCGATTATCATTATATTTGTGTCGTTTCTTATAATTTATATACAAATATATAAAATTTAATTTTAAAATTAAACACAAAATATATTTAAGTTTATATATATTAAAGATTGAATCGAAAAACAATTTTTTTTAATTAATTTGAATTTTTGTTGAAATGACTCAATATTTTTTTCAGATTAATAAATGGTTTTAAAGTTATGCCTAAAACTACAAAAATGACTATAAATTACTATCTTTTATGGGTTTATTATTTAGACTGAAAACAGAAATATATAAAGAAATGTCTGATTTTGGATAAAATGTTAAGAATTTGACTAAAATGTTGAAAATATTTATATTTTTCAAACAAATGGTAGAACCCATTGAAAGATATTTTTTGCTTAAAAGAGTATATCATTGAAAAAATTTGTTTAATTTGCTTCGACTCTCTTTTAAAATTTTACTCAATTTATGCATTTCTTCAGTTGAGTTCCCATTATTTAAAAATCTAAAGAAAACTCAAACCAACAGATGTTTGACTCGTTTTTAGAGACTTATTTGTGGACTAAAAGAGCTTTTTTTGAATTTTCGATTTTCCTTTAGTCGAGTCTTCTATCGATTGAATGTTTCAAACAATTGCATTGCTTTAACTCATCCGAGTGTTAACTCATCCAACATATAATCAGGAATTATATTTAAAGTTATATTCTTTAAGAATATAAATATAACAGAATTCCAACAAATATTCACAAAAGAATTGTCTAAATTCGTTAATGATTCAAATGAAATGATCTAGATCAAATGGCTTTTAGTTCGCTTAAAATTTTCTTTTATTTGTTTTTCTTTTTTTTATATATAATTTACATTAAAATGTGAATAAAATTAAAACTTAAAACTAATTAAATATAATTATAATATTATAGAAAATATTATAAACATATTATAAATAGTTTTTCAATAATATTCGGGCATTAATTAAAGCGATTCACTTATTTTCATAGCTATGAAAAAAATGGAAATGTATTTAAGATATTTGCACCATATTTTCACCAAGAGTATCTCCATTATATTATCTATAGTCAAAGTAATAAATTTAAGTTAAAATATTACACAAATTATAATTAAATTTTACTATTATTTTAAAATTTAATTATAATATATTTTTTAATAAAAGCATTTTATTTTGAGTTTAGACATCATTTGGAGACCGTTTCCAAGTATTGATGAGTGCAAAGAGTTTTTATAAGTTTTCATGATTTCATAGCTTTTTCTTATTATTAGTAATCATTAAATAAATAAATTGTAGTTAAACTTCTCTTTTGAAGAATATTATCTTCTATTTTGTCTGTCTATCACTTAATTAGAATTGTCTAATGACTAGAAGAGACCATATATTTATCAGATATTATATTATTTTAAAGATTTGAATAACAATATTTGGGGTAAACTATTCTCTAATTGTAATATTAAGTTATGTTTAATTATGTCTTAATAATAGTTATATAATAATAGACTAAACCATTATATAATAGAAACATTTGATAGGAGTTTTCATTTAAATTTCATTAATAGTTATAATTTTATCAAAAACTGAAAAAAAGGCTAAAAGTGTGAAACAGTTTCGAGTGATATGTCCTATATTTACATATTTTGTCAAAACTTTCAGACTTTGAGTCAAAATCGATAACATTTCGAGTTTTTTATCAGAAAAGGATTTAAAGAAATATAAAACAAAAGAAGTAAAACTTCGAACCGATATTTTGTTCATTCATTTAATATTCTGTTAATAATTTAACGAATTTTCAGTTAATTTATAGTTTATTTGTTCTCTTGTCGTGACGTTTGAAACATCTTTTGTGATGAACCGCACAATTGTTTCAAATCATTAATTGGATGTCCATATGATAAGAAGGATGTGCTTAACTATAATGGCATTGAAGGCAATGACACAAATATGTGAAATATCTTCGCGATAATAGATAATAGATATATTTATATATATGTATAGATTTATATAATAATAATAATAATTGTTTTAATAATTTTATATAAACTTATATTTATGTATAGTATATAAAGGGTTTTGTCTTAAAATTTATTGAATTTTGTTTTGTTTCAGATTTTAATAAATAGAAAAGTGTTAACTATTTTACAGGAAAAATGTTAAAAGCATTTGTCTGTTTGGCATTTGGCAACTTTGCATCACATTCTTATGCAACTATCATATAGTTATTATAAATATAAAATTCAAATGGAATGGATGTCCACATCCCAACGGATATGGCACTGGTCGGGTCGGCCTCTTTATCAATATTAGCTCATCTCTATGTTTAAAGATATAGTAATTGGTTTACATTATTTCCTCATTAATTAAATTAAATTTAATCAAAATAGTGATCAAATGACGGATCAATTCTTTCATACATTTATATAAAAAATTGTTTGAGAAAATTGTGATCATTAAAAGACAAATTCAATTCAATTCTGATTTTAGTAAAGAACCACTTTTTAGTTGATTTGAATTAAAACAATCATCACTTTTCTCTTTTCATTCAATTATTTATAAATATTAGTAAAATATTTTTTTTGTCAATTTTTCCTAATATTGTATTATAACTTATTATTGACTCAAAGTTTGAATTCAAAACAAATCTTTTAATACTTTTTTAATTGAAAGCTGTCTTATAATAACCCGATTTTCCGAACATTTTTATACATTTTGTGAATATTTTTAAAAACTTCAATTAAACCTAAAGTTCGCCAAATTTCGCCAAATGACGACACAATCCGTCGTTTTGGACAACATTTTGTTGACTAAATACTCAAATGTTTACTCATTTTGTCATTACATTTGTCCTAGTTCATATTAACAACCATTTTAATCATGTATTAACTAGATTCATTCAAACAAAAAAGACTTTTGATTTTCTTCAGATCATTTAATAAAGTCTATTATATGAACTCAGATCGGAGTGTTTAACCCCTTACACTTGATTTTAATATATTACCCTGGGTTGTTTTTCAATTCATAGTGTCTGTAAAATCATTTTCGCAACAAAATTGAGTATCAATTTATTGATATAAAATAATTTTGAATACTTTTTACAATTTATCAAAACTTGGGATAAAATTAAAATATTTTCCCTAAAAATATGTTATCGAAGATAAGAATTTATTAATTAATTAATTAAACAAATTTTTAAATGAAATAAAATAACAAAACATTAAACTTTGGATCTCTTCTCAAACACTTTTATTCTCTGTTTTCGGTTCAAATAATTGAAATGAAAATTGAAATGAATTTTGTTTTATTGAAGGATTAAACTGCACTTTTGCCCGAAAATTCAAGTCTAAGTTATGCTTATTTTAGATACTAATTAGTGATATCCACAAATTGGGACAAATCGGTCAATGATTTGGACAGTTTTCTGTCAAATCTATGCCTCTTCTAAACCTTTAGATCGATGTTCGCCAAATTGGAAACGTTTTGTTTAGATATCTCTAAGTTTTAGCATTTTTTTATGAAAATGAGATATAAATAGTTTTTTAGGAAAAGAATGAATTATTTCTATATATAATAACTACTCATTTGTTAAATTTCTATACTCTTTTTTTCAGTTGAAATATAATAAATATTATATAATAAAGAATTGGTCTTTTGTTTGTAGTAATGTTTTCATTTGGAAAACTAATTGATTTAATATATTATATATAATAATATCTCTTTTATTATCGAATTTCATCGAATACTAATCTATACTTTAAGAGAATTATTTTTAAATAAAATTTAGAAATACTGTGTTTTCAATGAAGTGCTAATAATAATCAAAGAATTAGTAAATGAAAGAGAATTATAATTTACATAGAATTTGTTGAAATGGGCTAAAAATATTAACTCTGGAAAAAGGATCGGTTTCTGGTTTTATTCACTGTTTTTAAAATTTATTTTCATTAAAACTCATAACAAATAAGTAATTCTGAAAATAGAATTTTTGTTCTTTAAGTCTAACTTCTATTCAATAATTAAGTAAAACGTTTTTTTCAAATATATATATATTTATGTTTCGATTTTTATATGTTTTGTTTGTTATGATTATAATCAATAAATAACTTAAGAGTTTGATATGACTTAATTATTAGCTATAATTCAATGCTTTTCTATTGTTTTTGTGCCGATTTAGCGGAGAATGACTGCAGTTTTAATGTATAGTTTATGAAAATGAAATTTAGTGTTTAATCATTACTAAAACACTATAATATGATATATTCGATAAATTATTAATTCCATCCATTTTTCTCATCGTTTTAGTCTTATTTACAATTTATTGTCTCAAATGTATTAATATATTAATTATGAAATTATGTTTTTTTGATAAGTATTTGCGATGAAAAGCAATGATTTACTCTAAACTAAATTAATGATATAATTGGCCTCAAAATAGAATAATATTTAGAAATAATTGAATAATAGATAAGTTTAATGTCATTTGATGTGGCGGTCAATTGACTAAATGATGAATATATCCGCAGTTTTGACGATATTTTATATATTATATATTATATAATGAAATCATTATGTTTTGGACTATTGGCCACTTGAAGCTCATTAGAAGTGTTCCGAATATATGCCATAAGTCATACTCCATAAGTCAAAAGCAGTTCAATATTGTTCTGAAATTATAAAACCAAATAAGTGTTAGTCAAAGGATCATCCGTTTAGTATAGATTTCAAATAAAAGCACAAAAGGGCTACAAAACTGACTCGGATTGTAAACTACTTGAATGTTAGTTATGTCAAACTTTAAGCCATAACTCACTAACCATAACATCGTTGCAGATATTATTACTTAATTGAAAAATATCTGATTGACTCCAATGAGTCACTCAAACCATCTTTTGGTCAAATTGTCTAATAATTGAGGGCAAACCCCACTTAAAAGCAATCCATTTAAGTTCAGTTCACAAACAAATATTAAAATTAGACATCAATTACTACATCGAAAAGTTTATCGTTCTTTACATATGAAAAGACATCATAAGTCAAACCGCACGACATTCAAAGGTTAAGCAAACCTTTGTTTCAAATCACTTACTCCTTAAATGCATTTTTCAATGATTTCAATACTGCCATCACTATTGACTGCTGAATGCAAACCCTGTTTGAATGTATCACTGTTTTGTTCAGTCAGTTTTGTTGATACCCGAGTGGACGGAATGTGGTTTAAGTAAATGATAACTTCAGGAATGCTATAAATAGAAGTTTTGCCTCTTTTTAAAAATGAAAATTACGTCCAAAACAATGTTTTAAACAATAAAAACATCAAATTTTATATCATTTCTAAGTTAATAGAATTACAGAAGCGGTGATCAGTTCCGCAGAAAACAGTCCCACAAACCCCACAATTTGTGTAAAAATGGCCAAAAACCCAAATATTGCAAAGTTATGAAAAAGTGAATGAGACGTATCATACCTGTCCTAATGCAGATGGCCATCAATAAGGTCTGCTCGCGTCTTTTGGTCGTTTCAATTGAACCTTAAGGCGTTTCATTCCAATTTGAAAACCATTCATGGCTTGAATCGCGGTTTGGGCACTGCTAGGGTTATCGAAACTGACAAAACCAAAGCATTTACTTTGATTTGTGGCCCTATCGATGAAGACTTTAGCGCTGATCACATTTCCAAACGGCAAAAACATCTGCATTAACTCCGCGTCTCCAAACTCTTGAGGTAAGTGATAGATAAACAAATTGCAACCCTCCGGTCCCTCTCTCTGTTGTTGAGGAGATGTAGTCACTACTGTTGGCTGTTG
Organism: Galumna obvia; assembly: GCA_034695785.1. NCBI lineage: Eukaryota > Metazoa > Arthropoda > Arachnida > Sarcoptiformes > Galumnidae > Galumna > Galumna obvia. The sequence continues at coordinate 21,520 of JAQFZM010000246.1, forward strand.
GGCTGCCAGAGCCTGAGCGAACTGACCCGCATATGCTGTCTGATAGCCTTAAATTGAAAGTTTAGTTAAAAATTTATAATTTAATTAATGGTTTAAAGTAAATAAAATTAACTAGGCCATAAAATAATATAGAATCTATAATATAGGTTCGATTGACAGCAGTTCTACATTTCAAGAGTTCTTCAGGAAATAATTTGGTGAAAAAAAGCACAAAATTTGATGTAATTAATAAAATATCTCATTATTAGATGTTATCATTTGATTATATTTCATCGTTAATAATTTTGGATCTAGCTAATTCATCATTGACTAACCGGAAATACATTATGTTTTGCATTAGACATTACTATCGAAGAACTGACAAATCGCTGTTATTTTATGAAGTGCTTCAATGGAGGAATGCTTTTCCAAATTATGACTCGAAGTAAGGTTTCTATAATTTCCGTATAATTTGTTTTATAGATTCTTCGACACATTCTTTATATTAAGAAAAGTAATCATAAGTGAAAGGACAGCACATTTTTAGTAAAAATCATTGTTTCTAACGTAAAATATATTTTTTTCCAATGTTTTTAATACTTTGGATGAGAAATGACTAAAATTTAGTCACAAAACAATTCTAATAAAGGGTTTAATCAAAGTTAAACTGATTATAGAATATATTTTAGTTTCATTTAATTCTTTGATAAGATTTTATAAGAAATGATAAAAAAATGATTCTATTTTAAGCAATTGATTAACTGAAGTGACCCCCAATGGTTTCGCCAAATGATTAAAATTAACACTTTTTTTAACTTTAAAAATAAATTCTTATTTAAATGAATTGTATTTTCTTTGAAAAGATATTCGAAAAATCGGTTTAATTAAAGTTTTTTGAAATGAAAAGAAGAGTTATTTAAGTGAACGACAGAATTAGATGCAAATAAAATCCAAATTTTAGTAATTACTTATTCCTGGATATGGAGTCAAACTCTGATAAGCGGTGGCTCCGGATTGCAGAGGATCTCCGTTGGGAATCGGTTGAGCTGACAAATAATGAACAATGAACATGAATGAACAGGTAAATCTAATTTTGAGAAAATCAATGAACAAAATGTCAAACAATAATAATTTGTTTGACTTCTTTTAAGTGAATTAAATGTTCCAAAAGTTTTAGTTATGAACTCATATGAGCTCATATTCATTATTTTCATGCTATTCTCTTGACATGATCAAGGAAAACTTAAAAAGAACTCATCCATCATAATCTCAAAAATGTCTTCTTAAAAGATAAAAATCTCAAAAAAGTTAAAATAATGTTACTTGCTACTTTTTATGAAAAAAATGATAATAATTAAATAACAAAAAATTGAAGAAAACTTCAAAAATACCTCAAAAATAAAAAAATAAATATTTTTGTTGTTTTGAAATCAGTCACAAAAAGAGCTCAAAATATAAGATTTATGTAAAAATGCAAAAAACGGCACTTTTTTGGACACTTTATAAACTGAATTCTCTCGAAACTCAAAACATTTGATGTTATCCGTATTCAATCTTTTTGAAAATGGATGGACTCATTTCATTTCATTTCATTTTTAAATTTAAGTCATTTTAGCAGAAATTGTGTCAAATATTTTCAAAATTTATATCACAAAATATAATGTTTTTCAGTTTTTTTAGATATAACTCTAAACTTTGTGTTTGACATTCAATTTTCATCTAAAATTTAAATTATAATAAAAGATTGACCTTTCACATTTCACATTTCATTCTTACATTTGACCTTCACTTTTTACCTTTCATTAAAATCTGAAAATGTTTTGAAAGAAATTTTGGGGGAATTTGAGGTAATTTGGATAAAATGGCTATTCTTTAGAACCCCTTCTTTTTATTTCATAGCTTCGAATATTTGAATAATTTAAGGTTTCTAAGAATCACAGATCTTATATACATTTTATATACATTATATACATATTGTATAGTAATATATTAATATTGAAATATTGAAGGTCTAATTAATTGAAACAATTGATTGAATTAAGAATTTTCTGAAAATTAATGTAATAAATGATTTCTTACTTGGAATGAGACTCTGAAGACAACCTGTAGTATAGACATCAGCCGGAGTACTCTGACCATTGCACGACCCATGAAATGATGTGGGAGAGGGGGCGTTAGGCGGATGACCCCCTGGAGTCCCTCCATTTGTTGTGTTTGGTGCTCCCGTACCGATTCCTATCGAAACATAACCTAAAATAAAAAAAATAAAAATTATTTATGGCTTAAAAATAAATTATAAAATAGAATTGAACTCATTTTCAATTATAATAGTCTTTTAAATTATAGGGATTGAGTTGGGATGAGTTGAGATGAGTTGAGATAAGTTGAAATTTAATTTATTTTTAATAATAAAAGTTTTATTTTAAAAACTTTTGAAAAATGACTCGTTTTTAATAATAAAAGAATTGAAAACTTTTTGAATGCTCTGAACTAAAAGCGAATAAAATTTGATTATTTCTCATAATTTTATTTTATTTTATTTCAATAAAAGTGTCGAAAATTTGAAATAAAATTTTATTTATTTACAATTTTTTTAGAGAAAAATTGATAAAACATTTCTCAATCTTTTCTAAAGAAGTTGTTAAGTTAAAAAACAAGAATGATCTTGATTATTTCTCAAAGTTAATTGTTTGGTTAAATAGACTCATTCAATGTGTAAACAGAAAATAAAGTTTTGATAAAAAAGATTAAAGTTTTGATTAGTTTTGTAAACAATTAATTTAAAATTAATGGTAAGTTTGTTATAAAAGGAATATTATTATTGACCTGAAGTGGGTGTAATACCAGGACTGCCCAATCCGTTTGTCATTTGAACCTGTGCAGGCAACTGTGCAGCCAGAGCTGCGGCCATAGGCACATAACCACCTGCTGCAGCCATGATGGCCGCCTGTTGCTGCATCAACTATAATTCCAGGTTAAGTCAGGTTATCGTTAAGTGATTGGTGTCGGTACTACCTGTGCATAAGCGCCATAAGCACCGAACTGATTAAACATGAAGGGAGTGAGAAGTCCCATATTTCCTGCCATTTGTTGCATTCGCCTCAATTGCCTTTCCTTTTCAGTGTCGGCAAATTTGACGACTAAACTGGAAGAAGCGCCCTATAGTTCATCAAAAAAGTTAGGCCTCAAAGTCTGACTCTTATTTTCATTAGTCTTATATCGATTCGTTTTTTAGATTTCAACGAATTAAACGCTTACCGGCATTGTCTGACTTCCGTGCAATGAGTTGATGGCTGTTTGTGCCTCACTATGACTTCCAAACTTTACAAATGCACAGCCTTTTCATAATAACATCGAAAATAAGCATTAATTCAAACTCTTTTGTTATTATTTGTAAAGAATTATCGATTTTCCACTAAATTTCAAATTTATTTCGATTCAGATTTCAGTTTCGATTATTTTCCGTTTCGATAAAAATCCGATTTTCACTCAAATTTACTTTTTTTGTGACAACTTTAAGACAATTAGATTTTTAAGAATTCTATTCACTTATTTGAGGATCAAATTCTCAAAGAATGAGTGAAATGGAGAGGGAGAGAGAGAGAGAGAGAGAGAGAGAGAGAGAGAGAGAGAGAGAGAGTGAGAGAGAGAGAGAGAGAGAGAGAGAGAGGACTATAATAAAATTGATGGATAAGAATAATTGATTTTTAATATTAGACTTTAGAGCCCATTATTTTTGGTTGTCATTCACTGAAAGTAAATTTAGGGGAAAGTTTCGATTTTTATTTGAAACCTGAAATAAGTGTCGAAAGTGTCAAAACTTTACAAAATAAGATATAAAATTAAAATTTAATTCGTAAAACTTTAACATCAATTCAGTTATTTTCAAGTTTTATTAATTAATTAAAATGAAATAAATTATGATTAGATTAAATCAGGGACGACAAAAGACCTCGGTCTAAAGGAGAGGGTATTTTAGGGGTATTTTGAAATGACCAAAAATGATACATAAAACGTCAATTTTAAGCCGTTTTATGCATTTTTGAGGTTTTTTCTTAATTTTCTTCTTAAAATTACAACTTTTTCTTTATTTATTTATTTTTTTTCTTTTACTCCTTTCCTTCCAGAAGAGGTTCTCTGACTTTCGTCAAAGAGGGGAATTTTGCCCATTTTTCAATCCAAGGACCGATATTTCAAAATATCCCCCTTATTAGCCATCCCTTGATTAAATCAATTATATATATCAAATATATATTATAATATATATATAAACCTAACTCTAGAATTAATTTTTAATAAAACGAAATGAAATTTTTTATAAATACCTAGAATTACAACAAAAAAGATATAATTTATAAAAAAATACTGATTTCTTTTTGATTTTTATTTTTTCTCATTTAATAAATTTTTGTTTTTTTGAGGACTAATTGAAATAATTTGATTAAAAGTTCTAACACTTAATATTAATATAACGACGAACTAATAAAATGTTAATTTTCTAATTTATAATTATTTGAATAGAGTTTACCTTTACTTTGGCCGTCGGGTCCTCTCAATATAGTGCACTCTTCAATAGAGCCATAGGCTTGAAATAATTGTCTGATGTCATCCTCCGTCTGATGTTTACTAAGCATTCCTACAAATAGTTTTCTGTCTTCTATTCGATTCAAACAAGAATTCAATGAATATATAATTATCTGTTTTATCAGTTGTATCGTCAAAACCTCTTATTTAAGAGCAGACATTCATTTTATGTCTTTAGAAATTCAGAGATGAGCACATCTTCTATAAAATGTCATTCAATTGAGACTTTTCTAAATTAGAATAAATTTTACCAAATTTATTATCAAATATTCCGACATTTTTTAATCAAAAATTTAGCTTTTCTTCAATTTATTGAAAGAAATTATTTGAGGAATATTTGGAATTTTCTTCAGAAAATCATAAAAATAAATAAAAAGTTTTATTCAAATGTTTACACGAATTAAAGTTATTCATTATTTATAAAATTTTGTTAAACTATTTTTGGTATTATTATAGTATTATTTCAATATGTATTTCAAAAATAAGATTTTTTTTTTGTAAAAACGATATTCAGTTAAAATAATATTTTGTTCTTCGATTAAGTTTAAACAAATTTATTCATAGATTTAAATAAATTTGAAATTTTATTGCTTTAGTTTGAGATAATTTAGCCTTAAATCTAAGACCTAAAGAACTCAGTCGACACTATTTACTATTATAACAACACAAATATATAATCGATTGAAAATAATTTTAACAAAATAATAGCTTGCTTCTTTTTCTCACTAAATTTGTTGTCAACTAAAATAATTGATTCTATTTTAAGTTATCTTAAATTAAATTATTTTAAAATTATATAAATAATAAGAAATCAGTCGATTATTTAAGAGATGTCCAATTAATCAGAGATGACCAAATTTAAAATTGAAGTTCAAGAATATGCTCTAGGAGAAGAAAATCGTCAAAATACCCCTCGGATTTTGAAACCTTAATATTATTGTCTATAGACAAGAATTAGGTCTATCGAGGTTTTAAAGATATTTTTGTGAATATCCCTTAGGATTGAAAACCCTTTTTGCCATCTCTGATGAAAATACATTTAAATAAAGACAAAAACTTAAAGATGTGATAAAATATTTTCAATTAGATTAAGAAAACGCATAGTTTTTAAAAGATGTGAGAATTGGAACACAAAAATAGAAGTGTGTTTCGGGTCGACACATATAAATGAAAAGTTGCTAAAAGTGTCACAATTGGGACAATCGAGACAACAAACTAGACTAATGGCTGGACATATGAGTACTACACAAAAGAAAATTATGTATAAATAATTGGTTTAAATGTTTACTAAAACTCAAATAAAGTTCGATAAGTGGTCAAAGTAGTGGTGATATAACTCTTTCTCTGCTATTAATTGATATTAAAGTTTAATCCGATTCTAATCACATAAAAATAAATTTGAATTAAAATTGATTTAAAAATGTGGCCAAAGATTGTAATGAATAAGAGGTTGTGACGTCTGGAAGTGATGTTTGTATGACTCACCGCCTCGACTCTCACTATCTGCTGGTTTGACTTGAATTGGACGGTTCATCTGTCAGTGAGAAGAAAACAAGAAAATTATAGCTTTTCATATGAATCGCACGTTTTGTAAGGCATGAGTTGAACAGAACTAGAAATGCATAGAAATGAATTGAAAAAGAGAAGACGGGTCTGTTTGGTCTGTTTGCATATCACAACTCAACTGATTTTCTGTCTTAATGTCAGCAATACATTTGCCAAAAGCAGTGCACTTTTGGAGAGTGCAGAACAGCCTAAAATGGTATTACAAAAATAAACAGACATTCTGTGCGAAAGACATTCATATTTGCGAATATATGCAAAGTTTGCACCAAATGCTCAGACTTTCTCTTGAATTAAGTGGTGGGCGATTCAAGTGATACACCATCTCTACATCTCTACACTGACTCAACCTTTACTCAACAGAAAGGCTTCTCCTTCTGATCCATAAGAGAATCGTTTCATTTATTTGTATAAATATTAAAATAGTTATGAAATTTCTTTGTTTATTTGCTCGTATCAAATCTATCAAATCTATCTTGGGCCTTTGTCTCACTTGAATTTATACATTGTTTGGATAAATTTAAATTGAACTCAACATGTTTATTTCATCCCTATTATTCAAATGTTTTACATCCATACTTGATATCAAGAGTATATGAACTATATATCCTAGAATAGAATGTAGTGTTTATTTTCATAACTAATGGCATTAATCGAGAGTTTAAGTCATAGAAAATCTTTATTTTATTGAATTTATAACTCAATAATAGCGTCAATACAATTCTTTTCTATTAATATCTACATTCAGGAGTAAAGTATACATTAATTTTGTTTTTAATTACAAATTCGCCCACTTATAAACCAACCTTTTCGTTAATAAAATAAAAATGTCTTTACTTATAACTAAAGTATTCATTTTTATGAGAAATAAACGTATTGATAGTACTGTAGACAAGATAATAGTTAATCAAATAATAGCTTAAAAAGTTATTTATTATTCATAATTTCCTGAATTATGACTTAAATATTGCGAAAACTAAAACTTTCACTTTTTTAGATAAACTAATTAATTACTAATATTTATTTCATCAAAATTAGTGAATAAATAATATAAAAATTAAGATTAAGTAGTATTTATTGTTAACCTAACTTTAAAAAGGGTAAATTAGTTAATTCTTTCTCTACTAAAGCCATAAAAATATATTTATATGAAAGAATAAATATCTTATTTACAAAGATGACTCTTTTTATTACTTTTATTTAAATTTTAATTTTAAATTATATATATTCTAATTTTAAATCTACAAACATTATTAATCCCTCAAATAATATATAGTAGAAATAAACTCATCGAAAAAATGACCCTTAGTGAATTGAACAAACTTTAACCCTGTTTCTAATAATCTTTAACCTTAATGATACTATCATTGATAGTTACAATATTTATTTATGGAAACTCTACTTAAAATATTTTTAAAAAAATCTCTTTATTATCAAAGAAATATTTTAAAAATATATTGAAAAATGAGTTCTAACAAAAGGAAATTCCTTAAAATTCCGAAACTTTTGTAATTATATCTGATATTTGATGGATTAAATTAATTAAATTAATTCTTATATATTAAGTTTATATAAAATATTCTTTATTAAAATCTAAATTTCTCTGAATTTGTAATAAATTTTCATTAAAGTGTAGTGTTTATTGATTATCTATTAACCTTGCTTCAATAATAAATTGTTTTCGAGTCAATGATTTCTAAAATTATTAAATGATTTACATTTTAATTGAGTTCGAGAAGTGTTCGCAACAATAATTCTTCACGAATTTATGAAAACCTTTTTTCTGAATCGAAGGCCTCTAAAAGACTTAAAAGTATTGAAACGCATATTTTTAAAGAAAAATTTTATGACAAAAAATGTGCCTTAAATTATTGATATAAATAAATGAGAGACAAAATGTATTAAATTTTGTATTCGTAATCACTTATTTTTTTTAAAATAGTGCTTTTTTTTATTAAAATAAGTTTTCAGTAAAATTTTTTAATAAATTTAAAGATGTGTCCTTGCTTATTGCTCACTACTTAATATTTAAGAATATAGATTTATTTGAGGCCAAAATTATTATATAAATTAGTTTCCATCAAATGATTTGATTTGAACTAATTTTATTTGAAATTTTAATAATTAAAATAAAGTAATCAAATACTTATTAAATGATCAAGTTTAGAATTAGATCACTTCAATAAAATTTACATAAAGTGTTATATTTACTAGTTTTGACGAAATTAAACCTAAATTTGATTTTTAGAAATGAATTTAGAAATAATTCAAATAATATATAATGAAAAAATTATTAAACAACAAAATTAAATAGATTATATCATTTTTTTTAATTTGTCAAAAATATTGATTAAAAAAAAGTATCATTTATTAGAAAGAGATTCAGAAATATCCTTGTTCCTTTTAAGTCAAACCAATTATCAATGTTAATTAATCTTGTTTTATCGATTTTGTGTTTAAATGTTGAATGTGATGTAATTGAGTGCTCATTAATATATATTTGTTAGTTTTATAAATAAATTATTGATTGATTCCATATATTTGAGGTAAAATTGAGAGACCGATAGAATCGATAGAAATTAAAATCATTGAAAAGATTGGAAAAAATGTAATGAATGTAATAAATGTAATAAATTCTTTTGAGAACATATTTATTGATTTTTAAAGTTATTTTTGGCAAATCCTTTACTGTAAGTGAAGCCATTCTCCAAATTAGAAGAGTATAAGAAAGGATAAGGACAGGTATGCTAACATCTATGAATGTCCATAATTTGTGATTAAAAATACAGTGTTATGTAATGTAATCTAATGTAATGTAATTCGGTGTGAATTTCTTGAAACTAATATCATTGAAATCACGTATATTTTACATATAATTCAAAGCAATTCCATCTCTTTATGCGACAGAATATATGGCCATCAGAGCCAACAGTTATTATTCTAAGCTGTGCAGAGCTATAGCTATAGCTATAACAGTCTGGTATAACAGCAATGCCTGCAGTGAAGCAACACTCAGATCGTATTTCTTCATCACTGAATTCACTGAAACTTATGTAAACCAAAATATAACTGAAGAAAAAGAGTACAGATATAGGGTTTGTCTTTCATACTATTAATTGAAATTTTAGTTTTGAAATTAATGCATCCTTTGGTTCAAAAAAGTCGTATTAAAAGTTTTGACTAAATTTTGATGCATTACTTTTATTATGAGTGCATTAAAGCCGTAATTATAAGGTTTGAAAGTTTGAACGTCGAAATGAGTGGTTTCTAAATGTGACGACAATAACATTACGACTAATTAATTGATTAATTTAATTAAAAAGTGAAAACTTGAGGAATGACTTCAATAGAGTGTATTTGCGAACAGAAATGGATTTGTTATAAAAATAAATTTCTTGGCGTTATATAAATGATGGTCCGATACTCCGATACATTTACTTTAGTCAGAGCTATGATTAATAACATTTGAGCGCTGGAATGAGTCCACTAAATATTATCACTACACGCCCTCAGAACTGATAGAAAGGACAGCATATCAACAGAGACTTCTTTTAAACCTGTCATCAATTGAAAAGTTAGCCAATTGTCAAGTCATGACTCATGAGAGCACACATTAAATCAAATTCATTCAAATCGTAGTTTTAGACCGAATAACAAACTTTGAGAAAATGACATTCACTCAATTCAGTCGATAAACGTTTGCTTCAAAAATAGAAAATTCATCGCAAAAGAGGATATACTCTGGATATGAGTATTTCATCGTTTGCACCGTCTGTTTGCAGTTAGTCTGAACTCAACTGACAGTTCTATTAGTTTCAGTTATATTTATATATATGTTTATATCTGAGTCTACATATAATGTCTGAAAACGTGTGATCTATGAGTCCTTTTAAACTGAAGTCTTCTCTATTTTTCAAATCATATTATTTTCATTTTCAATGAAAAGCTTCGGTCAGAAATTGTGACCAAAATATTGGACGAGAATTCAATTCACAAAAACTCAAACTAAAGCCTCGATTTGATACTCGACTCAAAACACATAATAAATGAGAAGAGAATTTTGAAAATGTATTTTAATTCAATATTTTTGATATTTTGTGAGACTATCACTGAATTGAGGCTCAAAACAAAACAATTTTTGGTTTTTAATATTTATCTGAATCTAACGACAAATAAATGGCTTTAATTTAATTGAAATTCGTTGAGATATTCACTGATATTCTCATAAAACAATAGCAGAGAAAAGGAGATGAGAGGCTAAGACTTACAGTAGACGGCGAAGATGTGGATGTGGGTGGAACCTGTACTACAGCCATTAGTATTACATTGACTACAATATACGGCACAGTTATATACGAAACACTACAACAGAGTTACACACAATATATAATAGAGAAGAGAGCAAAACAGCAGCAAAACAGCAGAGGCAACAAGAGAGTGGAGCACTGGCAGCCAACACCACTCTCAGCCATACACCAGCATCAAAGACGCCTGAAGAGCCACAGCCGGAGTAACGGAGAACAGGGGATTCTAACACAAGGGGAGGAAAGCACTGCAAGCACATCATATAAAAGGGTATTTTGTCGTTGTTATGGTAACTCTACTTTATTGGCAGCAGAGCAGAGCATCTCTGTTAGGCTGAGCTCAACTCAAAGCACAACTATTCCACAATTTATGCTACTCTACAAACTACTGATAAAACACAAGCTTTTGCACAGACTTTGCAGAAATCGTCATCAGAGAAGGCAATCGAACTGTTATATTAGGCGAGAAATGCATGTAATGCACAAAACAGTGCTCTACTGATGCTGAGACACAAGGGATGCACACCAGACAACATTATACAACACTGGCAGCACTACCAACACTACCAAATCTATTGCATGAATCACATGTCAATACATTCAACCATAGATTCCCTCAATTCAATGACCAGAATTCATGTTTTGAAACATTTATTTATTATTAAAAATAAAGAAATTACTTAAAAAAGAGCACATGTTTTACATTCATTTGATTCACTGCTCACTCATTAAATGCCTGCCATCTCTTCATTTATTGTTTTCATAAAAGTATTATTTCCTTTTAATTAATAATTTTTCAATTAATCATTGATTAAATAACACTCAACTCATTTATTATTATATCACTCATGGATTCAATAATAATTGAATGAAGACTAAACCAATTGAAACAAATATTTTTAATATATTGAAAACATTCTTAGTTTTCATAAAAACAAAATTAATTTTCAAATTTAATATTAATATTGAATTTCGAGTAAAGATTTATATTTCGTCAGTTTTTTAATAAAACCTAAGCTTTTATAAAATTATTCTGAAATGTAAACAAAATTAGTTCTAGAACATTTTTAATTATTTTCCTTTTCATTAGGGTATTCATTGAATGAAAGGTTTAAGTGAGAAAACTTGAAAGAAGGTATGAAAGGTGTCCACTCCCTGTTTGAGTGTCACTGTCATTGAATAGCACAATATAAAAAGGATGGTTTAAATATTGAATAAATGAATGAATGGTTTACTTTAAATGTCTGTCAATTTCTTCAAAAGCAATAAATCACTTCCACTGAAAATTATTTCTCAATTTTTATTTGAATTCTTAAAAAATAAATCCTTTAAAAAAGACAACATTTTGAGTGATCTCTAATCAACAAAATGTTATTCAATTAATTCCATTGAATTTTGTTTTCTATGAATTAGATAAAAATAAATTTATTTTAATAATTTCTAAATTTTAATACACAGAGTTTTAATATTGGTGAACGTTCTTGAATTTACCATGATACAAAATATAATAGGCTAATTATAATAATAGTAATAATATTTTAGTAACTGATTCACACTTTCATTGATAAAACGATTTTAACAAATGTTTTAAATATGAATATTTGAATATTTTTTTATCAAATTTTAAATGAAAACTTTGAGCAAGGTTAATGACAGTTTTAGAATTAATTCTTCAAAATTTATTAAAAAGCAAAAAAGTGTTCGAATAATTGTTTAAAAATTTCTTTAAGCTCTAAATTTATTCTTAAAAATATCCATGTTCACTTCAATTGTTGGTATTAAATTGTAAATATTTAAAGTATAATCTAAGTGCGAAAATCGAGCATTTTTTGGGGCCGTATTTTTTTGCATTCTTAAATACTATTACCATGTTAATATAAAAAGTGTACCCTCTAATAATCATTTATATGTAAAATATTTAACCTTTCCTATACGTTGTATCATGGTCAAATCTCTATTATAAAAAAAATACTGACAAATGAGTATAAATAATGTTCTCTAAAGTTGAATTCTAAAGTATACAAATGCTATCAAACCTTAAATATTTTTAATTTTAAACATTTTTTCTAGGTATACTTTTGTCTTGATGATATTTTAAAGTGCGCTCTTTGAAAGTTCCAATACTAGAGTATAATTAAATATAAATTGATTGGAAAAATGAATGAATGCGTAAAACAGGAGTGTGGGGTAAGTCAGTACCATTTCAGGGGTAAAATAATTTTCATTGAAAACCCATAAAATTTGTTTGAATCGATTTAAGTCTTCGTATTATTGCTTTCAAAATAAAACAATAAAAGAATTTTTAGAATAATATCTTGAATTCAAAACAGATTAAAGTGAGAAAAGAGTGGATATGAATGAAAAATAAATTGTATTAATCATTGAATTCTTTCTCATTATTTTCAAAGAAGTAATGATATTTTGCGTCCAATTTTTTATCCGAAGAATAAGACTTAGAATTGAATGAAAGGCCATAAAACAACGCAAACTAAATCTCATCAGAAAAGTAATGCGATTTCTGGGGTATATTTATTTCGACAAAAATAGTAAATCTTTGAACGAAACTAACATTAGAATTGTGACGAACACAACGGTTGACCCAATGGTTGGCTCAATAGTTGGCACAATCTTTGGTAACACAATTATTTGAATTCAACTATTCTTTGCTTTTTTAAAGGAGTTATTTATTTGTAATACTCAATACGAAACGATAATTAAGAAACTCTGGTTCTAAAAAATGACAAATATCATGATATTTAGCTTGGTCAATTGAACATAAATATATTACAGATTTGTGCTAATCACCACTCCTTCACCCGAATGTCTGATTATAAAACTGTCACTAAAATAAAGATTTTAGGAATAAAATATAAATGAGTAAAATTATCTATTATTATGAATGAATGAAATTTGCAAAAAAATAAACCATTTACTATGTCTATGATAGTCAATGAAATTAAGGTTATCAAAGAAAAATAATTTCATCTTGTTATTTATTCATAAAAAAGTGAGCTAAGTTTACTCAAATTCATTGATATAAAATATCAATGAATTAGAGGAATGGTATTCAATAATATTTGAATGAAGAAATTGTCACAAATTGGCATAAATTTGTCCACAATTCTGTTCAATTGACCAAGTTCAATATAATGATACTTTTTCTTTTTTAATATCAGAGTTTCCTAATTATCGAATCGAATTCAGTGAAAAATTTGGTATAAGACCTAGACAATCTTATGAATTTATAACATTCATTTATACTATGAGATAAGAAAATATGGTATGATCAAGGATCATTTAAAATAATTAGATTTCAGATGATATCTAATAAAACGAGTTTTTTTCGAAATAGATTTAATGGATTTATTCGATGGATATTATATTTAACACTATTATGATTGGAGTCTCTTTGGACGCATCGGTCAACAAATATTCGGAAAAGTCTGAACTGATATTAGAGTAGAGAACGAGCGTATAATAAAGCTGATGATCACGTCATCAAAGATGCACCAAAAGCAACAAGCAATCAATTCGTTCAACTATTAACAGACTAGTAATGGCCAGACTCGACCACTTTAACAATTATAGGGTGTGATCAGTGATCACCTGCTTATTCACCCAAATATTTATAACAAAAGATATTTGAATGTACTAGATTTATCTAGCTCAATTGAGTCATGAAAATGCGAACTCTATTTTCTATTTTACCGAAACTAATTGTTTTATATTTTTGATATTTTCTTTAAAAGACTAAAAAGTTTTTGATTTGAGTTTTAATAGATTTTAATACAATTTCTTAAGATTTTAAATGAATATTAAACTTAAATCTAATTTATTTAAAATTCTGACAATTCTTTGAATAAAAATTATTCTTTAAATTAGTTCTTCGAGAAATTGATTTCAAAGAATAGTCTATAAATTAATTCAAAATCAAACGATTTGGTAAAAGAAAGAGAGGAATACTTTTACTCCTATTATAATAGAAAAGAGGCGCTAATATGTTGTAAAATATTCGTCGATCACTTCACAAGTGTTTTGCGTTAATTTGATCCGAAAAAACAGTATTAGTGCCAAACTATAAGATATTTAGTAAAACTGGACTTTCATTTTAATTAAATTCCAGAGTCGGCTCCAGTCGAGCGAAATTAAGTCCGTTCTTACATTCAGAGGCAATTCAAGACGTGGAGAGCCGTAAAAGGATGAAGAACTGAAGCAAAAGAAACTAAAGAAGAGGGAAGGCATACACTGAAGGCCAGGGGGCAAACGTTAGCACAAAATTAAATGTCCTTCAATTGCGGCAAAAATTAAATTAATTTATTTTTTAAGCGACACTAAAAATTTGTGTCTAATATGTCTATAAAATTCTCTTTAAAGTGAGTTTCGGCACAAATATTGAATGAAAAAATCAATAAAAATAGAAAAAAATGAAGAGTATTTTGAAGTATTTTTTGGTAAAAATAATTGTAAATATTATGAGTGAAGTCGTAATCTATTTGAGTAAAATTTAAGGAATTAGTTCTTTAAATATATTTTATCTCTTAATGGATTCGGTATTAAAAGAGGACGAATAAAAAGCGAACTAAACTAGAGTTTAGTATAGCAATAGTATAGCAATAGTATAGCAATGTATGCCATCAAAGATATCGATCAGTTCTCTACTGTTGCCATATATTGCAACAGACATTTGGACATATAATAGTAGAGGAATTGAATACTGAGTTCACTTCCATTTTTCAACGGGTAATCGAAATTCGTTTGAAAATGTGAAGCAAACGATGGGCACAAGAATAGGCAAAATAGGTCTGACTTTGGCTTCAGGTTGTCGTCGTTATGCAAAGAATTCAATTTTGATTTTTAAAAATTTGATGGAAAGTGATTCGACACACTTCTCATCCAATTTGATTGTCAACCGAATTGAGACACAACGCTATGAATTCTAATTCGTTTCAAATTAACATAAATTTAAGCAAATAAATTGTCAAAAAATTGACTCAACCATCAAAAACATTATATTTTTGTTTTAGCCAACAATAATAGAGTTCGTTATAAATGTAACAAAAAAAATCTAGATTAATAAACAAAAAACTAATGGCATTACTGTGCCTGGATAATATTTTGCAGACAAAAGAATACGTGATTTGAAAGATAAATGAGCAGTCAGTCAGTCATTTACTTATAAGGATTTATCTAATATTTGCCAAAAATGACAGAATATTGATTTTAAGCTAAAATGACAAATAAAGCCCAACCACTGACACATCAAACTTATAGAACTCTTCGTTAAAAATACATTTTATTGAAAAATGAAACATTTAATACTGATTTCTGAGCAACAATTGGTTTTCACTAATAATTTGGGGAAAATTTTGAATTAATATTATATTTTAAGTCTCAATATTCAGATCTATTTTTTAGAAATATATGAAATTAAATAATAAAAAGTTAAAACAAGAATAATATATTTTTGATTCCATATAAATACAAAATCTATTTTTATATTAATTGTGTATATTTTTCAAATCATATAATAATTGTATTTACACTGATTTTGATTTTATTAATAATATTAGTCAATACAAACGTGTCTTAGATTTGCAATTCTTGAGAAATGTTTTTATATGTGTTTTGCTCTCATTTATGGTTTCATAACATATATGAGAGTATGTTTTCAAAATATTTACAGTAAATTTATATTCTCTGTTCGTGAACTGCAATAAATTGATTTTTGAAGCTTTTTGGCTAGGTATTTTGAACTGTATGATATTATGAACTAGATAAAATATGTAGGCATAAAATCTTTCACAAATTTCAATATATGTTAACACATTTACAGTAAATTACGAAAGAAAATTGAGCAAGACAATATATAACCCTTAAATAAAACTAATTTAAATTTTAAATCAATAGAGACTCAGAATTTCAATTATTCAGTTCATGGAATCGGGTTTTGCAAAAGCGATGCTTACATACGATCCTTAGGACTGATCGTAGGGCTAATAACTCGTAGCGAATGATTAATATTAAAATTTCAAATCAAAACTATTTGTAATAATTTTTAGATTAATATAAAAAAATGTTGGCATCAGAAACACTAAAAATATTTATCGTCGCAACGAAACAGTGTTTCATAAAATGGATATTAAATAAAATAAATAATGGAAGAGATAAACCAAAAACTTGATCAAGATCAAATAAAGAATTTATGCAAAATAATCCCTGAAGTGCGTCATCAAAAGACAAGACAGAATTTGGTAATATTTTGGCACTAAGTTTGGGTAATATATGTAATCTCCTCAAAGAATTGGTCACTACATGTAATCCATAATTCAATATATTTTTTTTAATAGAATTTTAATTGAATATATTCTTTATATTTCAGAAATGTTGAACACATGTCAGGAAACCTTAGAATTGTATCCGAAGTAATTTATTTAAAACTTTATATCAATTCATTTGAGTTCCGAATCAAATAAAATTTCAACGAATGAGTGAATCGAAGGAAGTCTTTCATAAAATCTTTAAAAGAAAATTTATTTTTTTGTTTACAGTTTTTACTCAAAAACATTGACTACAAATTTTAAGAAGTCTTTTGAGATATTTTTGTTTTTCAAAGAAAACACTTTAAAAAATTAAATATTTACTGAAAATTGATTAAAACACTAAATATAGTTGAGTTGATGACTGACTTTGAGAGCCTCAACTCTAATATACTAATGGCTTATAAATAGCTTTCAATGAAAACATTTTTGATTAAACTTTTCAAATGTATGTTTATTTTCCTGAAAATTTAGAAAAACCAAGAAATGGGTTTATTACCCAGATTACTGTTAACTACTCTTTTCTTCATAAATGATTTTTCCTTTTAATCGAATAAAAATCTATAATCAACACTTTTTTTTAATAAATATATTGGGCTGAAAATACTAAAATATACTATACTATACTATACTATACTATACTGTACTGTACTGTACTGTACTGTACTTGGAATGTTTTGTTGTAAAGTCAAAACTTTAACTCTGAGCACACATTTGATGAGTGATAAATATAAATTATTTAACACAGTTCAAGACTAGCAAGTTTAAAACTTTAGATTAGTCGAGACTCTCGAGTAATAATCGACTCGAGAGTAATAATAAACAATTAGAAAAATGAACTATTATATTTTCTAATTTGAAGAATACATTTAATTTATTGTGTGCTTGATAATATTTTATTATCAAAATATTTTAGTGGAGAGATTTTTAAAATACCTCAAACCGTTTGCGTAATAATAGCATTAAAAGCATTTAAAAGTGTTTGCATATAAAAGTGAGCAAGGTACAAAATTCTTTGTATATTATTTTTATATCACGAGTATTGTATGTCATTTAAACTCTACTAAACAGATGTGACATTAAATTTTAAAATATTTTTCTAAACCTGGACAACTTTTTACTAAAACATAACAAATGTTTCTGTTGTTCTATCTAAACCTTGTTACTATGAAAGACCTCATGGCCATAAGAAAGAACAAGTTTACAATTATTCTTAATTTACTATTAAGGTATATACTAAAGACTCTTAGGTTTTATATTAAAAAAAAGTGGATATCAGTCAGTGTCACTCATTACCACTCGTTACCACTCATTGTCAGTCACTAAATGTGTGGTCAGAATTTTGATAATTTTAAAATTTTGTTGAATAATAACCAAGGACAATAATTGTTGAGTAACCAAATGTCAAAGTGAAAAGATTACATAAAGAGTACATAATGTCGTTTAACTATTAAAACACAATTTGAAAAACAAATAACAAATTATTTCGAAACACAACTAAAGAGGTTTAGACATAAATAAAGAGATAAATACTAAAGAATATCACTTTTTTGTTTAATAAAAATCATATGATTTTAAGGAAAAGTCACAAATGAGGTCTGATCCGTAACCAATATTTTAACAAATCATTGATTAATTATATACTAATAAATATCGGAATAAAGTTTACTGAAAATTAAAAATTTATTAAATAATTTTCAATAAATTAGACCAAATGTTTGAATCAATTAAATACAATTTGATGTTAAAATATGACTCTTTTTAAAATAAATTTCTTATCAATAGAATAATGCTATTAGTGTGTTGGGCCAAAAAGAAATTTTCTAGGAAAAGAATTTAATTTACATTACTATAAAGTAAGAAATCAAAAAAATTTTATCAGTGAATTTATTTGACCAAGAGTAATAGAATTACATTAAAAAGCACTCTCTAAGTCAAAAGTTCTGAAAACAGAATTTTATAAAATTGTTTACAATTTTTATGTATTTGTTGTCACTCAATATAAGTCAAATTATGAAGTAATTTAAATATATCAATTGACTGGGGATGTGTCGCATACAAAATATGCATTTTACCAAGAGACATTTTCGATAATGTAATCCCATAGAGAGAAATTATATAGAAACTTTTTAAGTGATCTTAAATTTGGAGAAAATGTCTTATAATAGTTATAAGAAGCAAAAGCATATTAGGGGGTATTCTAGGAAAACTTCGACATTCCTAGTACTTTTCCATATACGTAATGGTAAATTTTTCATATTTTACTGATTTTTCGCTCCTAGAGCAGGGTATTCTCTAAAGGAAATGGTTGTTAAGGGTAACCAAACTAAAGAGTTCTCGTTAGTGTCCAATCACATCGCTCAGCATTGCTTCACAGCGATACACAGGTTTACTGTTTGTCCAGATCTGTCTCCTCCAACCAATTCTACTAAAAATAGTGCATTTTAATGACCGATCGTATGAAGTGACTGCTGTTATGAACTATTTTTGATTTCCCGATCACTTCATATGAACGATGACTATATTGTGAATTTTGGCTTTTGATTTACCGATTATTGAATAATTTAATAACAAAAATACTATTTTACAAATTATAATCTTGATTTTTATCAAAACATCAATAATAGAGAGTAAATATTTAATAATACAAAATGAAAATTAAATGCTTAGATTTTTGTATTCCTAACCCTAATGTTGATAGATTTTTTTCTAGATCAATTAAAGCAAAATGTACTAGACAAATCAAATAATCTGAAGGACTCATAATTTTTAAAGAATACACTCGACTGCCATTATAATGTACATCCAATATAATGAACTTTCCTTTATAATGAACAACTCCTAGATCCATTTCAATATACATTAATGAAAAAATAGTCCTTTATAATGAACACTCCTCTATAATGAACAGATTTTTCAAACCAATCGTGTTCATTATAATGGCAGTCGAGTGTAATTGAATTTTCAAATGAGTATTTCTACTAAACCTGATTAAATTTATAAAGTAGAATTTTCTGAAATCAAGTAGATTACTTTCAAAATGATTTTCAATTAGATCTGACACTATTTGTTGCTAATTTCATTGAGTAAAACATAAAAACTTCAATCCTTTTGTTAAAAATTAATTTTTCTTATTATTATTTAAAAGTAATATTTTCTAAAATGAGTCCAAAATACTGTTGAGAATTATTAGTGTCAACCAAATGGGGGATAAAAGTTTAGTTTAGTTAACCCAAATGAGAACTTAATCATTGTTTTATTCAATATAATTAATGATTAAATAGAGAGAAATGTAATTTAATTAATTATTTAATAAAATAATGAGTAATATTTGTTTCAATAGTCGAAAGTAATGTTTGAATAACCATTTCTTTTAAAAGTTGGTCGTTTCAATTCTTTTATATAACCAAAGGTCGTATACATATATCCATAAACTTCCGTTTGTTTCCCAATTCTTTGGATTTTCTTAGAAATATTTAAGTATTTTCAGACACTTTTGCTTTTTGTTTGTTTAATCAAAATTAGGACTCTTTTTATTGCTTTACTTCCGGAAGTTTAGTTTCGACGACTGAACTACTTTTCATTATATTTGTTTGAAGTATTTTCAATATTTTTGACAATTTTTAGAATTCAAGTAATATTTGAAAAGTTATTTAAATCGAGTAATTTTTCAAATGATGTTAACTTAAAATTAGTTGTTTTTCCGACAATTTTTTTGGTTTATTAATATTTTCATAGTTTTCTTAAAGAACCTTGCCCAATAAGAAGCCAAATCCTGATCCATGAAAAAATCAAAAAGACCTCAACGTGAGTCGATTCTAAATTGAATTAGCTTTCGAATGGTGAAAAATTTTTTGACCTAGGTCAACCCAAAAAACGGCGAGGTCAATTTAAAGTTGACAATT